>RJWT010027468.1:0-15505 GCA_004365215.1 Cuniculus paca | reverse complement strand
GTTAAAAAGTTTCTGCACAGCAAAGGAGGCAGAGCGAAAAGATGCTGTAGAAAAGGAGAGAGATACTTTGCTAGCTACTACCTGTCAGAGAATTCACATCCAGAATATAGAAAGAGCTAGAAAAAAGCCATCAAAACAAAACAAAGCAAAACAAAAACCACCAAAATGTAAGCAGTCAGTAGCAAATGGATTGAATAGACATTTTTTAATGGAGAAAAAACACAGTTTCATAACAAGATGATAGGAGAATAATGTAGTTAATACATTGCATATTATTATCTTTTAAGTAGTTACTAAGAGTACAAGATATGGGCATAAAGATTCTCCAATCTCTATTAACACAAAACTTCCTTTTCTACAAACTAAGAGAAACTAATAACCTGCATTATTTCTCTCCTTTCCCTTCCTTTTTTTCCGCTTTCCCCCATTCTAGTTCCTTTTTAACAATTTCTTTGCTTTTCACAATATTTATTGTACATTTTAGCCCTTATTTACTCTTTCAGTTTCTTACACCAGGAAGATTGTATGACATTAACACATGTAAGTCTCATTTTTTCACTTATAAGTATGGTGCCAAGTTGCATCCATTTACCTATAAAAGTCTCAAGTTCATCCTGCTTTATGACTGAGTAGTACTCCATGATATAAAAATACTACATCTTTTTATCCATTCCTCAGTTGTTGGGCATTTGAGTTGTTCTCAGGATTTAGCTATTACAAATTCCTCTGCTATAGACTTCGGTGCACATATATTGCTGTGGTATGATGTTTTTAATTCTTCTGGGCAAATACTCAGAAGCAGAATACCTGGGTCAAGTGGAACTAGCTTTTTGAGGAATCTCCATACTGATTTCCACAATGGTTGCACCAGTTTACACTCCCACTAACAGTGGAGAAGTGTTTCTTTTCCCACACAGCCCTTCCAGCATTTTTTGTTGGTTTGTTTCTTGATGATAACCATTCTTGCTAGAGTGTGATGGAATCTCGGTGTTATTTTAATTTGCATTTCTCAAAAGACCATTGATGTTGAACATTTTTTCATGTATTTATTTCCCACTTGTATTTTTTCTGTTGTGAAGTGTGTTTTCATCTCAGATGTCCATTTTTGGATTGAGTCTTTGAATCTGAGGGTCTGGTTTTTTTCAATTCTTTATGTGTTCCTCATACATGTCCTTTGTCTGAGGAACAATTTGCTAACACTTTTTCCCAATGTGTCGGTTGTCTTTTCACTCTGTTGGTGATTTCTTTTGATGTGTGAAGATTTCGATTAAGATGAGATCCCAGTTGTTGATGGCACCAGTTTGGATTTTGTTCATGAATTCTCTGCCTACATTTGTGTCTTCAAGATTTCTACAAACTTCCTCTTCCAGTAGATTAGTATTTCTGTTTTAATATTTAGAACTTTGGTCTATTTTGTCTTTATTTTAGTGCATAGTGATAGGCAAGGGTCTAGCCTTAGTCTTTGGCATGTGGATAGGCAATTTTTCCAGCACCGTTTGTTAAAGAGGCTATCTTTCTTCCAGTGGACATATTTGGCCCCTTTGTCAAAGATAAGGTGGTTGAGTGTCTTTGTAGCTGTGCCTGCAACTTGTAATCTGTTCCACTTGTGCTCTTGTCTGCTTTTTTGCCAATACCATACTCATTTTATCACAGTAGCTTTGTAGTATAATTTCAAGTCATGGATTGTAGTGACTCCTGCCTTGCCTTTGTTGGCCTGGATTGCCTTTGCTATTCTAGGTCTCTTCTGGTTATAGATAAATTTTAGGAATGTTTTCCCAGTTCTGTGAGATATGTTAATGGCATTTTGTTCAGGATTGCATTAAATCTATAAAAAAGTTTTGGAAGTATAGCCATTTTCACTATGTTGGTTCTTCCTACCCATGAACAAGAAATATCTTTTCATTGTTTGATAACCTCTTTGATTTCCTTTTTTTGAGTGCTGTAATTTTCAATGTATGAATCTTTTACTTCTTTCATTAGGTTAATTCCTATGTATTTCATTTTTGAATGCTACTGTAAAGGATGTGGTTTCCCTAATTTGTCTCTCAGTGAGTTCATTGTTTGTGTACAGGAATGTTATAGATTTTTGACTGTCAATATTGTATCCCAGTCATGCTACTGAATTTTCTTATTAAATCTGCAAGTTTTTTGGTGGAGTTTTTGGGGTCTTCTATGTTGAATATCATTTCATCTTCAAATTATGATAACAATTTTTTTCCTATCCTTATTCCTATTATTTTTCTCTCTTATCTAATTGCTCTGACTAATGTTTCCAGCATTTTATTGAATATGAGTGATGACAGTGAATATCCTAGTCTTGTACCTGATTTTAGAGTGAAAGCTTTTGGTTTTTGTCCATTTTGTATGATGTTGGCTGTTGTTTTGTCATAGATGACTTTTATCAGATTGATATAAAGACAGTCTATTTCAATTTTATGTAGATTTTTTTTATCATGAACGAGTGTTGAACTTTGTCGAAAGCTTTTTCTGTGTCTATTGAGATGATCTTGTGATTTTTGTCTTTGGCTCTGTCTATATGGTGTATTACATTTATTTATTGATTTACATATATTGAACCATCCCTGCATTCCTGTAATGAGTCCTAGTTGGTCATGGTATGTTATCTTTTTGATCATTTCCTGCAGTTTGTTTACTCATATCTTATTGAGGATTTTTGCATCTATGTTCATTAGGAAGATTGGCCTGTAGTTTTCTCTTTGGTTCCATCTTTCCCTGCTTTTGGTATCTGGGTAGTCCTTGTCTCCAGGAATCATTTACGGAGTGTTACTTCCCTTTCAATTCTATTAAAATGCTTGAAGAGTATCAGCATTAAATCTTCTCTAAATTTCTTGTAGGATTTAGCTGTGAATCCATCAGGACCTGCACTTTTCTTTGCTGGTAAGTTTTTAATTATGTTTTCAATGTCATTAACTGTTATTGGGTTATTTAGAATTTTTATATCTTCTTGATTTAGCTGTGGTAATTTATATGTTTTTAGGAATCTGTCCATTTTTTCTGTTTTTCATTCTATGTGAGGAAAAAATTTTGACATAGGTATTGTTGATTTTTTGAATTTCCACAGGATCTGTAGTCATTTCACCTTTTTCATTCTTCAATGCATGAATTTGAATCTTTTGTTTCCTCTTTTTGATAAAGTAGGTAAAGTTTTATTGATTTTATTGATTCATTCAAAGAGCTAACTCTTTGATTCATTAATTCTCTATATTGTTTTCTTATCTCAGTTGTGTTAATTTCTGCTCTGATCTCTAGAATTTCTTTCCTACCATGAACTTTGGGCTTGACTTGCTCTTCTTTTTCTAGAAGGTTGAAGTGCAGCATTAGGTGATTTATTTGTGCTTGTTCTGTTTTCATGATGTGAGAATTATCTCTATAAATTTCCCTCTTAGGAGTGCTTTCATTATGTTCCATGGGTTCTGGTATGTTGCATATGCATTTTCATTTAATTGTAGATACTGCTTAATTTCTTCTTTAGCTTCATCTGTGACCCATTGGTTGTTCAGGAGGGTGTTATTTAATTTCCACATGGTTAGGTCATTTCTGTGGTTTCTTTTGCCATTAATTTACCGATTTTATTACACTATGGTAAGATAATATGCATGAGATATTTCAGTTCCTTTGCATTTACTTAAGCATGTTCTGTGGGCTACTATATGATCTAGTTTAGAGATTGTCCCATGTTCAACTGAGGAGAATGTGTATTCTAATGTTCAGGATGGATACTCTGTGAACATCTACTAAATCCATTTGTTCACAGGTTTGTTTCTATTGTGATATTTCTTTGCTGATTTTTGTCTATTTGATCTATCTCTTTGTGACAATGGGGTGTTAAGACCCCCCTTACCATTATGTTATTACTTGTTTGATTTTTCATGTCTATTAATGTTTGTTTTATTTAGTTCAGTGCTCTTGTGTTTGGTGTGTAAATATGTATGATTTTTATCTCTTCCTCTTGAAGTTTTCCCCTAACAAGTATGTAGGGACCTTCTCTATCTCTTTTGTTCTTTCTAGGTTTGAATTTCACATTGTCTGAAAAGAGAATAGCTACCCCTGCATTTTCCTGTGTTCCCATTGCATAGAGTATTGCTTTCCATCTTTTGACTTTCAGCCTATGAATTTCTCTTTGAGTTAAATGTGTTTCTTGTATAAAGCATTTTTAAAATTTTGTTTCTTGATCCATTCTGCCAGTCTGTTTCCTTTAATGGGTGAATTGAGGCCACTTACACTGACGTTTATAGCTGATCAGTATTGGCTTATCTCATGTTTTTTTTCCACTGTGGGTTCTTTATTTTTCCCCTCTGTTTAATTGCTTGTTCTGCCTGGTGGTTTCTTTCTGTTGTTGTTTCTGGTATTGTGATCTTTTTTATCTCTGTCTAGAATATCTTTCAGTAGTCTTTGTAGGGTTGGTTTCATGGCCTTGAATTTCTTCAATTGTTCTTTGTCATGGAAATATTTATTTCTTCATTAATTTTCAAAGGTAGGTTTTCAGGATACATCAATCTGAATTTTAACTTGTTTTATTTCAGGACTTCAAATATATCACTCCAAGTTGTTCATGACTTGATTTGTGTAGAGAAGTCTGTCATGATTCTGATGGGCTTTCCTTTATAGGTAATCTGTTTCTTTTCTCTAACAGCTCTTAATCTTATGTTTTTGTAGTGAGTTTTGGGGATCTTGGTTAGTATATGTCTCTGTGTAGATTTATTTTTGTTATAGTTAATTGGAGTAATACGCCCCACTTATCTGTATGTCAGATTCTGTTCCTATGTTTGTGAAATTTTCTGCTATTACTTCTGTAAATAATCTTTTTGTGTCATTTGTGTTGACTCCTGCTATTTCTTTTACACCTGTCAGTCTTATATTGTTTTTCTTTGCATAGTCTTGCAGCTGTTGAACTGTTGTTTCTTGATTCTGTGTTATTTTTGAGAGGTCTTTTCTTTCATGATTGCCAGCCATAATCCTGTCTTCAAAGTCTGAAAAATCTGTCTTCAGCTTTGTTCAAGCATTTTTGTCAGGTTTCATTGAAAACTTTAATTTCCTGGTTGTCTCCTTGGATCTGTTTTTGCAGCACCGGGGATAGAACTCGAGACCTTGTGCTTGCCAGGCAGGCACTTATGCCACTGAGCTAAACCCCCAGCTCTCTCCTTGGATGGGTTTCATGCATTTTATTTCTTTCTTATTTTGATTATTCATGATTTCCATCCTTCTCCTATAATCATTTTTTTAAAAATCTATGTCTACTCCAGATTTTCTGAGCAATTCCTTTATTAATGTTGACATTTCTTTTTTTTTTTTTTTTTTACCTGAGAGTTCATTTCTTTTCTGATTTCCTCTACAACCTCATGAATTTGTTTCTTTACTTAGGTTGCTATCATTTTAGAAATTTCAGATGTGTGACTTCCATTGTTCTCTATCTCACTGTCTCCTGGAATTCTTCAGAATGGGCTTGAGGTCTGAGACTGCATCTTGTGTCTGCATCTTCTCAGTTTCTTTTTCAAAATTGTGTGTGTGTGTGTTGATTCTTGTAAATTATTGTAGTAGGTAGCTATGTCACTAGTGTTAAGTCCTCTTTGGGGAAAGTCTGTTCCACAGGGATGTCTCCTATGTGCAGGAGGTTTTTGTCTTGTGTCTGTCCCAAGATCCTACCTTCCCACTTCATTAAGAGTGAGATGTTGGTATTCATTTAGATCAGTCGCCAGTTTGTTGGTGATGGACTGTGGTGTGGCTATTCCATGAGAGTGCCCAGTATTATTACAGAGGTGAGAACAACTGATTACAACAGATATGATATCCTAGCTAGAGTTGTAAAATTAGCAATAACAACAGCATCAAGCACAGTTTGGAAACTGACAAATTGTGGCAGCTATTAATTTTGTACCTTGAACCACAGCAGAAAAATCTACCATTATAAAGCAGACCCAGTCATAAATTGGGAGCATGTATTCAAAGTCTTTCACCTTGGTAGAGTGGTTTTACCCTGTATTGGTGGAATTTAAGAAGGATAGTGGATAAAAGAAAGAAAATTGAAAAGAAAGTAGAAGCAAGGCTGCAGGACAAAGGATGATCACACAAATTTTGGGCAACTAAAGAAGAGGGTAGAAAAGAAAGAATGAAAGAGTAAGCAAGGGATTATCTGAACTTGGTCTCTGGTGTTGGGAGATGAGATTAGTCTTCTGTGACTGGAATTCTCCCCAGTTGTTTAGAAAAGTGAGGAAATGATGAGAAAGGAAAAGACAAAAGAAATAGAAAAAAGAAAGAACAAAAAAGGAAATGGGGTGCCCACCTACGTGCTTTATTCCCTGTGTCTTTGTCCCCAGGCGTTAGGCTGGTTCAGCGACCTTACCACCTGTGTGCTCATATTGGTATTGTTGCTCAGACTTTTCCACATGGCACTTCCTGCCTGTCCATCATGTGTACTCCAGTTCAGACCCTGCTGAGTCACTGGTGTTCCCTCTGGTCCCTGTGCTTTCCTGGTAGCTCCACCACAGTTGCAGCAGCAGGGATGGGATGGACCATCCTCTGGGCCTTCTGGGACAGTTCACCTGCATCAGAGCTGCAATGACAATGGGAGAAGCCACCCTTGGAGTCCGTTCACCTGGGTTGCAGCAGCAGCAGCAGCAGCAGCAGCAGCAGCAGCAGCAGCAGCAGCGGAGATGGTGTTGGGAGGGGTTCACTCTGAGCCTTTTAAAACTTTTTGGTACCAGGAATTGAACTCAGGACCTTGTACTTGCCAGGTAGGTCCTGTGCCACAGAGTTATACTCCTGGTCCTAAGGAACAGTTTATAAAGTAGTATAAATGACCACAAGGTATCTGAAAATATATTCAATGCCTTGATCCATTAGAAAAATGCAAATCAAAATGGCACTGAGATTCCATTTTACCTATTTCAGAGTGGTTATTATCAGGAATAAAAAAAATATATGCTTGTGAGAATGCTGGAGAAAAGTAACCTTTCTACCCTTTGGGTAGAAATGTATGTTAGCAGAGCTACTATCAAATTCAATACAGAGATTATCCAAAAATTTAAAATTTGAGTTACCATTTCATCCAGCTGAACCCCCTCTCAGGATATACTTGAAAAATGTTAAAGCCAGCTCAGTGTAGAGATTGCTGTACACTTTTCTTTATTTTGGTGCAATTCACATTGATAAACTTGTAGAAACAGCTTAGTTCCCGATAACTGGTTAATGGATAAATAAAATGTGATATATATATTCAAAGAGATTTTACTCAGGCAAAAACAATTAACTATAACATTAGAAGAAAAATACCAATCATGTAAATACAACTAAGCCACAGTAACAAAGACAAACACCTCAGTGTTCTTTCATATGTGCAATTTTAAAGAAACAGCGGAATATGAAACAGTGTAAAAACTATGAGAGAAGAGGAAGGAAATAAGGGAAATCAGGATGAAAGTAGGAAGGGACAATCAGGATGTAAATGCTCAAGTTTGAATGTCTATGGCTATGCAAAACAGAAACCATTTTTTATAGGTAACATGCATTAATAAGAAAAAGGCAGCAAAAATTTTGCTTAGTTAAGATCATTAAACCAGTATGTGACGCACATCATGTGGTATCTACTAACAGCATTCTACAAAAAGGAGGAAAACTCTCACCTCTGTAACCAAGAGGACTCAGACATACCCAAACATTCTCATGGTAACTGGTAACTTAAAGTCTGGGGGGGATTTGACTACACAGCTTGTGACCTATAATTTTATGTTATTTCAATGAGAGATGCAGGTGGCCTTCTGTGTCTATACTGCCTATATTGCAACATAAATTTTAAGATCTCATGATTATCAGAGTAATTCTTAGTAACCTGGAACAAAGCATGCAGTGAACTTAGAGTCTTTCATTACCACAGAAACTAGTCTAAATGGCAAGATTTCTCTGATTACCACATTTCAAAAGAGGGGTCCAGAGCTTGAGAAAAAAATTTCCAGGGGCACCAAAGTGGCAAACATATCAGTTATCTTAAATAGACTTTCACAAATGTTGAAGGGGCTAGGTAATATTTTGATTACTGATATCTTTAAAAAAAAACTCAAGGAAACAGAAAGACAGTAAGAAGAGAACAAAAGGAAGAAAAGAAGGAAGAAAGAAAGAATAGAAAGAAATTGAATATCATTGTATTTTGCATTACAGACATTTTTTCTTTCATTTGCATATCACCTTGCTCTGTCACTGGGAAACTTTGCTTAGGGAGACAAATTAATACCTATCACAAACGGATATTCCTTCATGTATGGCACAAATATTTCCGTATACTTGTACCAGTTGCAGCTTCACATAGGAAAACTACAGGTGCTGTAGCATACAATTTTTTTTTTCTATGTAGGGGTCCTCCTGGTTTGTCTTTCAATAGACACAGAATGAACCACCTCTCATGATGAAGACCATACGCTCTGATGTGTGCAGTAGAGTAAGGTGACTCTTGTCCTGCCCCTGTGCATGACTGGGAAGAGCTCAGAAAGCAGAGCCCCCAGTCTTATCATTACTCATGAATTTCCATGTATAAAGCAGTAAGTGGCAGGGAGAGGGAAGTGACTCGTTGTGTATCCCAGGAGCCATCCCCACTCTGACGCACAGCTTGAGCACAGCTCCAGAGAATGGGAAACTCCAGGCACAGAGCCTCGGCTGGCTGCTCACTTCCTCAGTGCACATCCTTCCTATTAATGTCATTAAACCTAATTGGGCCAGGGAAAACTTCTGAGTAAACAAATGTGATTATGGGTGAAGAGGAAAAGTTGCACAGCAGGGACTGAGAGTCGCGGAGGGTGTCTGTCTCCCGGGCAGGGAGATGGATGTGAAATGAAGTCTTGGTGACGCTTGTTGGCATCTAAGAGCTGCATAAATCATGGAGTTACAAATGTGACCTGGGGAGCCTTATCTCGCCAGAAGGACCAACCCGGCTCTGGTCTGCCTTACACACACCAAGGTGAGCAGACCTGACCAACACTCATGGGCCAAGACACCTTTACTAATGCTAAGGTGTCTCTGACCCTGTATTTAGGATCTTATAGGTTCAGAGAGCTCGGGGGTGCATCATTGTATAAGATTTTCTTCTTGTTTTCTTCTAGCAATGAGGAAGATTTAGGAGCCTTTCAAGCATCTAGGAAAGGTTTGTTTCTCTCAATGTGAAATTGCTTTGCACTATGGACTCATCAGCATTACTACCTTTGATAAAATGTGAGTGTATCAGTTATGGTGCATTTCTGTATTTGACTATGGATGAACACTGTATTTTTTTCACTATGTTATGAATGCTCCAAGTGCATTTTTGTTCAACTTGAAATTTTCCCGTTATATTTATCAATGCTTCGTGTGCAAACCCATAGTATTATACCATACATGTAAGCAAATTTATCATTTTGCTATTTGATAGAGGAACTATTATCAAATATTAAGTGTAAAATTATCTTGCTTTATGGAGAATTCTTACCATGAAGGCAATAATGAATTACTGTAACAAAGATCTCACTTTGAATTAATTGTAGTTTTATGCACTAAGAAAGAATAGCATCATTTTTTGCTGAAAAAATGGAGTCTGAAATGGATGCTATTACCTGTCTGAATAGTTAGTTGTTAGAACAATTTAGGGCATCTCATATCTCAGAAGGTAATGCTTTTCTTTTAAAACTCTTTTTGAAAGAGTTTCCCAAGACTTTAAGGGAGAGGAGTCAGTTCTTCTTCTGACATTTTTACATCAGTTGAAATAAAGAGATTCCTTAGACATATTCTCAGCAATGGCTTCAAATATGACTCAGACCCTTGGAATTAAGGGAGACGAAGCTTTAAAAAATTGAGTTGAAATTTAACTGTTTGAATATTAGTCATAAGGACAGTATGAGAGTACATAGAGTAACCCACAAAGAGTGTCCCAGGAAATGAAGTAAAGTTCTTGGGAAAAAATGTTTCACAATTATGTATATCATGATTGCGTCTTATATACCAGGAAAGTGCTATGAGTTGACATTTTTTTCATATACAAATCATCACTAATGGTGCTTCTCCAAAAAGGTATCAGCTGGATACACATTTTTTTTTTTTGCCAATGAAGTAAAAAATGTATTTCCACATTACCAATGGAACAATCTGGGCCTTTCTAATTGGACTCAGCATGATAAGTAACACATCAGTTTTTGTGATTAATGTGTGCAATTTCAGAAGAGCTATCAAGAACAAATCAATGCAGCTCATTCTTATCCATTTAGTTTTCACAAATATCTTGATGCTTGCTTCCCAAGGAATTCCAAAGACAATAGCAGCTTTTGGTGTGAGAAACTTTCTCAATGACATAGGCTGTAAGATTGCATGTTACCTGGAGAGGGTGGCCCGGGGCCTCTCCATCTGCACCAGTGGTCTCCTCACAGTGGTCCAGGCGGTCACCATCAGTCCCAGGCACTCAGGGTGGAGGAGACTCAAGCCCAGATCTGCATGGAACGTCCTCCTTGTGCTTCTCTGTTTTTGGGGTCTCAACTCTTTAATAAGCATGAATTTATTCCATTCCATCACAAATATCAGCATGAACTCATCAAAGGTTAGTAACAGTGAGAGTTATTGTTATTTTCTACCAGAAAGTAAGAAGATAAAGTGGATTTTTCTCACCGGCATGGTGCTACGGGATGCGGGGTTTCAGGGCGTCATGGGTGGGGCCAGCGGCTACATGGTATGTGTCCTCCACAAACACCACCAGCAGGTTCTTCATTTGCAGAGCTCCAAGTTCCTCTACACAGCTCCTCCTGTAATCAGAGCTGCTCAAAGTGTTCTCTTTCTGATGCTTTGTTTTCTCGTGTTTTATTGGCTAGATTGTCTCCTTTCTCTGTTTATAAGTTGCTCCTTAGTGACTCAGTCCACTGTCATAAATGCTGGAGAATTTCTCACCCTTGGTTACGCAGTTCTTAGTCCATTTATACTGATGCACAGAGAGGGACACCTGGGTCACTGTGGGAGCACTTGTGGGACACAAAGACACTGAGACTTTACTGTTGAACGTGTCTTTTCAGTGAGTAAATGTGAAACACTTCCGATATTTTTGTGGAGTATTTGGAACTAATCACATTAAGACAACTGTACTGGGTCCCGCAGCCTGAGCTCACTCGCAGATCATGGAAACACTGAGTGATGCGCAAATCTCACTCTCCATGCGGCCTCCTTGAAGATGTAGCTTTAGTTGTCCTATGTGTGCCGCTGTCCTTCACATCACTGATACAGCAGTGGAGAGAGCTGGAAAACCATTTGGTGAATTGTACTATAATTATATGCGTCCAGCAATTCTGTTTCTAAATATGATCTTACTGATATATTTTGTCTGTGAGAATTAGTAAAAGAAAGATTTCTGTACACTACTATGTTCATTATTCCCTAACTGCATATTAATTGCTAGCCTATTTTTATTGTCTAGTTGATAATATCTGTAAATATCCATCCCTGGGAAATGATTTTATTAAACTTATGCAAGAATGGTGGGTTACAAATATGGAATGATATACAAAGTCTTATTTTAATCAATGGAAGAATAATGCAAGAATAAAGTTTCAAAGTGCAGTGGAAACTATTTAATTTGATATTGCATACATGAAGATTTTAGAGGACTGCAAGAGAAACTATAAATTTAAGAGAAATTGGCAAATAAATGCACAGTAACAACAATTTGATAGAACACATTTTGTATTTCTATCCTTTTTAACACATGAATTCAGCTTTTTGCAATTTAAAAAATAAGTTATGCTTTAAATATTTGGGGCTCATTTCTTGTAGTGGTACATATCTCTGTAGCCTCAAAGAGTTGCAGAGAAGCTAATTATTTTTGCACCAAATGAAGAATTCAGTTCTTAAATATTTGGGTAAAATATATGATTGTATTAATAAGATACCTGATGAAAATTTGAAAGCTCTTGTGCATTTCACATATAGGCTGCATACAGCACTTCAGACTTGACAAATACGCTTGCACCTTGTAGTGACCAGCTGCAGCTCTAGATGTTCCTGGGGTGGTGGGGGAAGGATGGTAAGAGGATGAGAAAATAAAGAAGACAGAAAAGCTGGGATCAGGTAGAGCCCTCTCTCCTGATGGGAGAGAAGGAACTGCTCCACCACTGTCGCACCTTTATTTGTACACTCCAAAGAAGAATGTCAATTTCAACACCACTGCCTAGCAACTTGTTCGCCTGGCTGGCCTTTGCCCCTTGCCCTCTTGGATCTGGAACATCTTGTTTAAGTGGCTTATTTTGGGCTCTCTGTATTTTCAGGGCTGGCCTTGCTTTAGCCACAAACATGTGATCAATCTCCAGCTTCAGTGGCTTCCTGCAGCACCGTGTGCTGTATAAATTTTCCCATCTCCTCACTGTCCTGGTGCACATTTAAGCTGATCCCTGCTCCATTTAATGAAGGTACATGTCTACTTACTGCACTGAACTTGTATGATTTGCACACAGCTTTTATGTCAGTTCCTTGTATTATGATATTCTTCTATGATTTGTTAGAGAGATTGTCTTCCTAATGTAACTAAAGCTTGCATGACTGCAGATACTGCACTACTTATTTTTGGTTTCAGTGTGATTTTTGTGTGTGTATGGATGCCCTTTCCTATCTCCAGCTAAAAAAGAAGACAAGGAAAAGCTATTTCTGCATCAGTTATTGCACTAGAATCAGCAGGAAGGAAACTCAAGAACGTGGCAGGGTAGGACAGGTGATGATTGTGCCTGAAATCATGCTTTCCTGATGTGGGAGAGACCCAGAAATCATTGCACAGAACCATACATTAAAAAGAAAAGAGGACCTGAAACTCATGTGCAACTCCTGTAGCAAAGACACCCCACATCCACTCAAGCCTCAACAAGAGCTGTAGATTTGAGTGTCAAAAGAAAAATTCTGCTTCACAGTGAACTTTTAAAAGAGTTGCCCACAGAGAAGCACGGATATCATCCATGAACATCTCACTGGGCTGCAGAAACTGACTAATGCATGCAGACAGTACCCAGAGGAGGGAACAGCCTACACCTGCTCCCTAGAGAGTCCATGGCCCCATGTTCCATGTACCACACATGAAGGGCACTTGTGATTTTATCTCCCAAGAACCATTAGCTATTAACATAGATTATATTTTGAAAACATGCACCAACTTTCCTCTTTATGAATCAGGAGAGGCCAAAATGTTACTTCAGGGATGGAGATAGAGAAGGAACACTTTTCATTGGTGAAGCGAAGGCTCACGGCATTGACATCTTGGCACCAGTGGGACTCAGCCAGGAACCTTAGAACTTAGGAAGGATAAACAGGATCTGGCTGCTACTACTGTGCCAAACTCCCTTGCTGAGCTGGGATGCACAGATTGAATAGGCTGCCTTTGTTGAAAAGTGGAGCTGCATGAGGCAGGGCCGGTTAGGGTGAGATACAGTTGGAGAAGGCATTCTTGTACTGCACATTTTGGTGATACTCCCTCCATCACAAAGAGCCTTGAAAGTCAGTGAGCACTAAGATCTCATGCAGAAGTGGGCTGCCTTTCACACCGCACTTCTTGGCTCAGGACACATAGAGCACAGGACAGGAGGAAAGGGACATTGCAGGTGTTTGGGTTCCCCCAAGAATGCAGCAACAGAAGCACAGCTTGTTCCTCAGAATGAAGCTGTGTGCACCCCACCCCCTAACCTTCACCCGCTGCACACACAGCTCTTTCCACAGCAAACTTTCCCAAATGCAGCTCGCGTTAGGCAGTGATATGAAAGAACTCAGAGTCTGCGCAGGGTGAAAAGATGTCCTCTGGGATCTATGAAGCGAGGTGGACCAGGAGCCACAGATGGGAGCCCTGGCTGCAGCTCAGGGAGGAAGTCTGGCGGCTTCCTGGGCCAGGAGCTGCTGAGAGCCTGCAGCCAGGTGGTGCCTCTGTGACCAGCAGCGGAGGTTCTTGTTCTCACGCAGTGGGGACTGTGATGGGCAAAGTGCGACTCCCTCGATGTCAGCAGCTTCCAGCTTTGAGTCCCAGGGGCTCTCCCCCCTTGGTTTTACAGTCTTGATTGTTGATTGCAGGGCTTCCTAGGTACTTGGTGATTTTGTACATAGATAGGAGCTCTCTTCAGTGAGAATAGAAATTAAAGCTAAGGCAACAGCACCAACCACCAGAGAAAGCTTGGTTGAGGAAAAAGGAAAAACAGGAAGAGACTTATGCAGAGAAAAGAAAAAGCTAAAGAGGCACAGTGCTGACAGAGAAGATCAGATTTGTCCATGAACCAAAGAATGGGAGAAGCGTTCATGGCACCACTGGAGTGGGCTGCGGGCCTGTGCTTTAGCACTGAGTCAAGAGTATGGTAGAATTTTTAGAAACTTTTTTTGTTCTGAGTGGTTTATTCTTAGGGTAAGAGAGATCAATGACTGCTCTGTGTGTGCAGACACCATGCAGCCACCCAATGTTGCAGCTCATCAGCTCCCTCAATACTAACAGGGAGAGAGGGGAGACGCACATTCCACAGGGTGTTAGCAGGAAAAGATAAGCCATGTGCTCTCCTTTAGTGAAAAACAAGTCACTGATGAAGGCTTGAGCAGTCTTGTCTCACATCGGAGGAAGCTCCCTGTCTGGTGTTATGTCCTGCCCTAATTTCTCACCCACTTAATTTCTCAAAGTTGTCTTTTCCCAATTTTGCATGTGTTTAAATTGTTCCATCAATGACTAACAAGGACAGTTGGGCATAGTGTCTTGGCGACTGAGAAACTTCCCTTGTCTTCTGATCTTTAAAAGGCAAGGATCACAGGACAGAATGAGGAGGGGCTAGTTCACAGAGAGAAGATTTCAAAAATGTTTAGGCCTCTGTCTCCCTGGGTAGATGAGATATCATTAGAGAGCTCTGGGTTTGGTCAGGAATTCCTCCATGGTTTTCCAAGAAATCAAATATATACAGGATTCTTTCAGGTTTCCAAGAAGTTTTCTTTTCTTCCACTTCCAATTTCACTTGAAACTTGACTCTGTCAACTTCATTTCCCAAATTAAAATTTGAACATTTCATTTGGGGTACATTTTTTCACTTCAAAATACATCAAATTTGTGTTTTTATGTTATTAATGTTCCAGCTTCTGTGTTTATCTTCCCATATGCACTGAGCTGGGAGCTTGGAAACCTGTAATCTGGCGAGAATTTTCTCTGCAAAGCAGCTTTGCAAATAGTACACAGTGAGGCGGTGACATTGACACACACTCACACAGATCTTTGAGCTTCTGGGGGACTGCAGTGAATAAAAATAAAGCAACTGAAAGCAACAGCTCTCTCCATTAGCCCCAGGCTGCACGAGGCTGACTCCGAGTCCAAAGAGAGTCGCAGGCTGCAGCAGCGGAGGAGTCGCAGCTGGCCAGTGCAGGTGGGACGTGCTCAGGCTCTGCCCCCAGGTCAGCTCCTCTCGACCCCACTAGGAGCCTGCTCTCCTCCCACACCTCACTCCCATGGGCTTAACTCAGCTGGAGAGCCACAGCTGCTGTGGTGCCTGGCAAA
>RJWT010027467.1:0-15493 GCA_004365215.1 Cuniculus paca | reverse complement strand
CTCTTTTGTTTTATCTGGTTTTATATTATTTTGCTTTGTTTGAGTTTATTGTGTGTGAATGTATGAGCAACCATTTTGAAGAAAGCAAGAGACACTAGGGTAACCATTGTTAATCTGTTGTTACGTTTTGAAAACCTGTATAGCTTGCAGTGTTCTGTTCTGAAATGCTATATGATGTTTGGCTCTATTCTGTTTTGTTTTGCTTTGTTTTGTTCTGTTTTGTTTTATTCTATTCTCTTTAAAATAAAAAAAAAGGATAAGGATTTGTGCAGGTGATCATTCAGAGGGAACTCAGTGGAGGAAGAACATAGAGGAAAAGCAAGTGTTAAGTCTCAAAGCCAAAACTCTCTGCTCTGTGCCAGGAAATACGACAGTAATCTGCTACTGGGCTGAGAAGCTCTTGATGGAGATGGAGAAGTGACAAGAAGGCTATGGAAGGAGGCAGGTGCTAGATCTTGAAGACTTTTGCACTACAGATTAAGTCATTTAAGCTGCGGTCTAGGCAAAGAGAAGCCTCTTAAGTGATTAAGCAATAGATTTAGATTTGAGTTTTATCAATAATTCTTGGCTGGCTTTCCCTGGAAGTAGGACTGGAGAAAGGTGAGCTTTGACAACCAGTTAAGTTTTGAGTGGTATGAGAGATGAGGGAGTTTCTGGTGGAAAAAAGGCATGAATCTTCACTCTCAGGAGGATTTCCTTTGACAGAGAGAGAGAGAGCAACAGTGAGAGTGAGAACGAGAGAGAGAGACAAAGAGAGGGAACATAGTTCCAAAGTGAGACATCTTGAGCTGTTATGTTCCTGGGAGAAAAGTGCAACTGAAAATACCCAGGTATGTATTTTATCATCAGTTTGCATCTTAGAATCTTTGTTTCACAGATGACTTACTGAATTACGTATTTGCTGAGCACCAACAGCTGTGGCATAGTAGCAGTCAGGACTTGCCTTCAAAGTCCTCTAGAATGTGCCTCTGTTTGTTTCCCTGGGCTGGAATCTTCAGTCATGTGGAAGCAGGATAGGAAAAACAGGCCTATTCTAGTAACCAGGTAGATCTTGCCAACTCTCTGGTTGCCAATCATATGGAGAAGTGGCAGATACCTCTAAGGTCCCATCTAGATTCAAAACAAGACTGTCTGTGCTCAATCCACGCAGAGCATTGAGTCTGCTCACGGCGAGTTGCTTCCAATCCCCTAGGTTTTGGGGTGACATAAAGAGAGCTCTCTTCAAGGTTAACTGTGCTCTGCCAGGTTTTTGAGAAAGACAATACAGGGGGATCTGTGGTGAGGGTCTCCCTTTGTGACTCTCTTAGTGGACCCCAAAATAGCTTAGCCATGCAAGAAGAGGGAACCATCTGGCCTGTGCTGTACAGTCTAATGATGTCACACTTTGGATGTTTCTTCTTTATTCAACCTCGACCCTTTGGGGCCCAGCTCTGGTGATTACCCTGGGACTGGAAGTAATTATAGCCTTCTGTGGAGAGGTGTCACTCTCATCACATTCTGGCTATCTTTCCCAGAGCTGCCTTTGATCTAGCTCTGTGCTGGGAAGGCAGCCATTAAGAGATGTCTATCTTTGGTTTCATCTACATAGGAGAAACGAGAGAACTAAATTGGCAGTGGATGCTTTCTTGTTCTCAGAGTGGCCTCCTCCCAATCTGTGCTGAGTTCTCAGGGACACAGCCCCAGCCCCAGGGTCACAGAGCCCCCTGAATGCCTTAGTCTTTGGCCCTACACGAGGATAGAATGCTCCCGAGGTGAGGTGCCTTCTACATGATTCATATCCCCTGAGATATTCTTCCAAAGCTTTCCAGAAACTTTGGGGAGGTCTATGAAGTGTTCATAATTATTTCACAATTACTTATTTTTCTGTTATAAAATGAATAAAAACATATTAATGAAACCTGTGGAAAAAAATAATAGTTATCAATCATCCCATTAGGGTAAAATAGGAGAATATCCACAGATTTCTTTCTATTAGTTTTCTTCATTGAAGCTTTTCTTCATTGAAGTTACAGATAATTGTTTTGTGCCACATATTCCAGTGAGCCCTTATACATTTTTCTTTTCTTGCTTGAGAGTGAACCCAGGATCTACTACATACAGGGCAACTACTCCTTCACTGAGCTACATCCCTAGTCCCTCTTTAGTACATTTTATTTGCCTGTGTAATGTTTCATGGAGTAATAGGCCTATGTTCATTTAATCCAGTATTGTTAGATATTTGAATTTTTAAAGTTATACTATGATGATCACGTTTATTTACATAGCATTTCTTCCCATTTCACAATTATTTTTCTTCCTTCCCAATTTGAAATTATTTTTCTTTGCTTAAATTCTATAAAGTAAATCCATTAAGTCAAAATATTGAGTCACTATGCCTTTCATATACCTTCCTATGTTGGCCAAATTGTTTCCGAAAAAGATATTCAGGAAGATATTTAGTCCATCTAACAGTGTGATAATTTTCTCACTGGAGTTCTGGGACTTACTATTTGAAAGTGATAATTGAACAGAGCAATAGGATGTCATATTATTCTCTCCCCCTTCCTTTCTTTGCCTCCTTTATTTTTCTCTTCATTCCCTGTGTTGGGTAGTCAAACCCAAGGGTTTGTGCATGCTAAACATCTGCTCTATGATAAGCTACACCTTCAGCATTTTTCTTCCTTCTTTCTGATCTCCTGTGAGGCAGGAAGGTTTTCTTCTTGTCATCTGCAGTCCACCACAGCCCTCAGTGCTCTAATATGAGATTCCAGTGGTTCTTGGCCTCTGGCAGACAGTTCTGTACAGGGCTCTGCAGTGTGAAATCCTAGAATCAGGCTCTCAATTGCCTGGAGACCCTGAGATTTCAAGCCATCTTCATATAAGAGAAGTAACCACTAATTTTCACATTTGAAAAATGAAGTGGAACCCTAAAGTCATTGTCTTGCTGTCTCTTCTAAAGATCTACATCTGTACCTAGCCGATAACATGGTCCAGGTCAGAAAGGGGTCCTTGATATCTTTTTATTTGGCATAGTTTGGACTCTCTGTACTTGCCACACCCTTTGCTGCCTGAACCATTCTCTAGACTCAGCAGGATGAAGCTGTTGATGTGTCATGATCTGCAGAACTATCCCAGAATGACCTTTTTTATGACCTCTTACTATGACTGTAGAGAATGCTAAGCCTATTTCCATTCAAATACTGTGGACTGTAATAGTCCATTGCTCATTTGATCTATATAACAAAGCTCTGTCATCCACTTGCCCGAAAGGGTGGGCACATGATCTTCCAGGCCACCACTGTCCCTTCTTGGAGACAACAGGAGTGCCCTCATACCCAACTTGTACATAGTGAGGACATTAGGAAAAGATGGGATATATCTGAGGAGGCTGAGGGAGACTAACATGGTGAGCACAAATGTGTGTCCTCAGCCCCTGAAGTGCTTCCTTGTTGCTGCAGTTTTCTCTTCTAAGTCCCACTCTCATATCCTTAGCAACATGAGCCACTAAATTCCCTTCTGTGAATTAAGCCAGTCTGATATGAACTGCAGCTCTTAGCAAATAACCTCTACTAACATGTCAGCTGTGAGTGATCTTCTCTGTTTATTCCTAATTGGGGTCCTCCCACATGCATATGTGGTTTCTTATATCTAAGGTTTTTTTTTGTGAAATAGTGTCAAAACCAAGGAACTGACACACTTTTTCTATTTTCTTTTCTTTTTTTTTTTTTTTTGAGAATGTCTAGCTGAGTCTAGTGGGATGTGTTACAGCCTGATCAGCATGCTCAGGCGACTATACCCCAAAGAAGAGAGGAGCAGAGCAATTAAGTTCAAATGTGTGAGTATTAGACCTGGGCAAGTATAGGATGCTCCCTTCACCCAGCACCCACTATGTTCTAGGACCCTGGACCCTAGGCATTTGTTAACTTCTAAGTGTCAGAACAGTGCTGTAACTTTGGCAGAGAGAAGGAAAATAAGGCACAGAAAAGTAAAGCAACTTGCATAAGGTCACCAAATTGCTAGGGAACAGAGCTAGGGTTTAAATTCGCCCAGTGGGTACTTAGAGGCCTCTGCATAGGCATTATGGAATAAGACTAACAATAAAGTGAATAGAAGGTCTTTTCTTGAGCCTTCCTGGGCCTTTTGCCAACGTCCCACTCTTCTTTCCCTCTCAGGCCCTCTACACCTCACTTCTTGGGGTTCCTCTGTTTTACGAGCTGCGTTGTGGATCTCTCAGGCTTTGCTCTACCAGGGGCCTGTGTTCATGCACTATACACAGGAGAAGCAGGTCCCTCTAAGTAGCAGACAGGGACAGAGGGCAGCCAGGACTTGAAGGTCTTTGGTAGTGGAGGTCTGCAGCTATGACCTCACTCCTTAGGACTTGGTTCTTGGTGCTTTCATGCTACAAAACAACAACAAAAGAAAGCAAAACACCAAGACACCAGGAGATCATGCACAGCAGGAGATCACCTTTACTTGTCAGGTCATGGCTTTAGTTCTAGTCCCAGGTGTTGTACGTGGTGGTGGCAGTAGGGTTGTGGCAGCCATGGTGCCTCACTCTGGGGGTGGGCAGGCAGGGGTACACTTAGGTGGGCAGGGCTTGGAGCAGGGCTTGGGAGGACACTGTTGGGGGCATGGTGGGGGGCATGGTGGCGGAGGGCATGGTGGGGGGCACGGTGGACACTTTGGTGGTGAAGGACACTTCTCCCGTGGGCACTTTTCTGAGCAGCGTTGCAGCAGCTTCTTTAAACAGCTGGGCTGGCATTTGGACTCACACTTTTGTTCACACCTGGGATCACAGTGCTTGGGCTCATTCTTGGGGTCGCTAGGCTTACTCTTATCATCAGTTGACATCGTTTCTGGGTTATGCAGGCCCTGCAAAGGAATACAAGACAGATGGTCACAGGAAAGAATTCCTTTGGCCTTCTCAAGCCACCTCCTTATTCTCCTTCTTAAGAAGTGGCCCCATGTGTTCAGGCCCTAGAACTTCTTATTGAAGAGCTGTCCTCATCCTTGCTGTGGATTTGTGGTAGCATGTCTTGATCTCTCCACCCTTATTCTGGTTGCTGGTCTCTTTCCTGTTTTCATTCTTTGGACTCTAGTGGCAATTTTTAACCTAGGGCCCTGGGTTATTCCTCCCCTCCAACAACAAGAGCCATTTCAGTATATCTGAGAACATATGGACTGAATAGATATCTACAAAGTATTCCACTCCTCTACAACAGAGTATACTTTTTTGCAACACATGGTACTTTTTCCAAAATGGATCATATACCAGTCCATAAAGCCTGCTTAAGTAAGTATGAAAGAATTGAAATCACCCCATGCATATTATCAGAATATTAATCAATGAAAATAGAAATCAATGACAGAAGTAATCATAGAAAGTGTAGAAGCTCTGGAAAATTAAGAACACACTCCTAAATAACTAGTGGGTGACAAGAAATCAAAGAAGAAATTTAAAAATTTCTGGAAGTTACTGACGATGACTGTATATACAACTCACCAAAACCTCTGGGATGCTATGAAAGTAGTTCTAAGAGGAAAGTTCATCACAGTTAATGTTCACATTAGGAAAACAGAGCGAGCTCAAATATATAATCTTTCAAGGAATCTTAAGATACTAGAGAAGCAACAACAATCCAGGCCCAAACAGAAATTAAAGAGGGATATTATAAAGATAAGCAGAAATATGAAATTGAGACAAAAAATGCCCAAGAAAATCAACAAGTCCAAGAGCTGGTTCTTTGAAAGAAAAAATAAAATAGATAAGCACTTAGCCAGACTTACCAAGAGAAAGAGAAAACACACATCAATGCAATTAGAAATGAAAAAGGTAAAAATCACAACAAACACAAAGATAAGACATGCACAAGATCCTAATAACCTCAATGAATTTAAAGATTATATGCCATGAATATGAATTAAGTTTAATAATATCAACAAGAATGAAAAGAAGAAAAGGGGAGTTACAGAAGAAAGGGGAAAGAGATTAAAAATGAAACAAGCTCTATTATATACATGTACCCAATCCCCAAGATGAATGTCAAATGCAGGTACTGTAAACATGTAATAATAAAAAATTAATTGGGAAAATATAGTTGATATTTCCTGTGTGTTTTGTGTAATTAATTAAAACTGTTATTTCAAGGAGTCCATGACTTTGAACTCAGTGCAAAAGGCATCCATGGTACAGCAAAAGTTTTAAAGAACTTCTGTAAGGCTACTTACTCAACTTTCTAGAGATGGACGGGTGGTGCATTAGTGGACTTTAGAGCCCCAGGCACTTTTTATCCTGTGGCTTTCAAAATCTCGAAAGTTGCTTTCTTCTGTTAGGATGGAGGCTGAAACAGTAACTAATCCCTGCTATCCATGGATCACTCTACACTTTCCCTTCCCTTGCCTCCACTCAGATTCTGCCAAGCAATTAGAGTTAGGAAAAAATAAGGAGAGGAAGAGACAAACTGTGAAAATTGTAACTTATCAAAACTATGCATGTTAGAAACAGTAAATAGGATTTTCAGCAGGAATTCTTTTTCTCTTGAGTTTTGCTTTGGGCTCAGTTTTTCTACATGGGCAGTTTAACTTCAGGAGATGAAGAGAGCTTTTCAGTCTCTGATGTTACTTGATAGTGGTTCTAACTGGCACACCTCCGATTTCCCTTCACCATATAAAAATAAAACTTTTGCCTAATTTAATTTTAAAATCAGCATAGCTCTCTGGGGATGCAGATTATTAAACTCTAAAATTGCTAAGTCTTTATTTGATAGAGTGAGATGCACACAACTTCTTGCTCACTAAAAAAGACAGGAAACTTCTACCAAATACAACCTTCCCATCCCTTCTTAGTGCTTGAGGTGCTGTATGTCACTCCCAGGGCAGGAAACGTAAAAGAGCAGCATTTCTAGTTGTCCAGATGCAACTCACCCCTTTGTGCTGGTAGTCAACCTGACAAGTAATAGAGTGGGATGGACGGTACAGCTGTGCTGGGGAAGGTGGATTTTCCCTCTAGTTCCTCAGTCCAGCTCTGAGGACACCAGGAGTGGAACAGGGATATGCCCATCTGTGACATCATCGCAGCATCACCAGTAGTGATTGTGAGGTGACTCCAAGGCTCCCAGCTCAACTCAGCTCCTTAAACATAAGAGTAGAGCCATAGTAAATCACTCAGCTGGCTTCTCACCCCTTTCAAAGTCTCTCAGAATCAGTGCTGGCAAGATCAGGCCATAGTGAGGATGCCATGTACCAAACACAAGAGGCTCACTATTGCTAGGAGAGGAGAAGATGGCTTGTTCTTTACCAATGGTCTATGTCTCCTCCATAGACTCACAAAGTTTTAACTCCTATGAAATTGCAACTTCACCTTTCTGGAGAGTTCCTCTGGGTCACAGTCACTCTGATTCTCCTTTTCTTCCTATTTTTCCAGTAAAACCTTTCTTTTACATTACTGTACTCCTTGGCCTAAGTCCAAGGATTATTTATAGCAGTTGTTTTCTAAATTAGGCCTTGGCCACTCCTTAATATTCAAGGTAAATATTCTGTATTATAAAGAAAGTCTATACTCCTTATCATTCTTGACCAATTGAGTTAACTCAAGATCCTACCTTAGGAGAGGAAAGTTCTCCTCCCAGAGTTCCTTCCTCACCTTTCCAAAAGCCTGACCAGTGGGTTTTGTGGTAGTAATGGGAGGGTGGTGAGGGGAAGGTAAATGGGGCTTAGGTATAAGCCTAAACATGGGCCTAAGGTTAGGATTCATCTTGACATTCATTCAATAATGAGTCACAAGTGACACTGGATTAAAATTTTAATATGATCATCTCCAACATGTGGAAATTCTGACAGCGAAGTGTAGGATGGATTGGGAAATCAGGTGGTGGAGTGAGAATAGAATCAATCTATTTTAAAGAAGTTATCAAAATCTTCATGTTTGAAGGAAAGCAGTACAGGTAGAAGAAATAGTGCCAATGAGAGAAACATCATCAGAGAGGTAGATTTATAGGGCTTGGTTACTGACTTGGTAAACAATGAAGAAAAATTGAAGATGATCCAGATTTAAAGATGACAACATTATAGTTAATGGGAGTTGAAGATACAGAAAAGGTTTGTGTTAGAGCACTAGGGATTTGAGTATGAGAAAACCAAGAGTGAATATAGGGGCATACCTTGGGTGGTTATTTGTCCTTGCCTCACTGGGAAGACCTGATACCATGAGTTTGTTTCAGTCCAATAATGTTTACTAAGTGGATGAGCATGAGCTGGTCCAGAGGAAGTTTGGGGAACAAGAAAAAAAAAAAAGAAAAGACCAGGGAAGATAAAGAATCTTAATACAGGATTTATTTGGTATTCACAATAGATAAAGAATGCCAGACACAGTTAAAACCCAAGTAAGCCTAAATGATACAGCAGGGCGAGCCAGAATTTAACTTCCTGGAATAAATGGTGTAAAAGTCACAGTGTTGATGTAGATTTCTCCCTTATTTCTTTTCTCTACAGTTTTGTTCATGAGACCCACCTCCAACTGCTGTTCATCCTCTGGACCAAAGAACCAGTCTGCATATGGAGAAGGCATCATTTGTCACAGCAGTGTCCAAAAGAATGATGATTTCTACTAGCCATTGTCATCTTCCCCTCTCCTTTCTTTCTTTTCCTAATTCTTGCTCAAGAAGATACCACTGAATGACAATATATCACTTACTGAACTCTCAACAGAACACAATTTGTTCATTAAGGTAAAAAAAAGTCATCAGACCATTCAGGAATTCTTTGTGCATACCCATAGTCCTTGCGTGTTTATAATATTTTACAAACCCTACAAGATTCTAAGTATCAGAAATTTTGACTAGTACATTTATCATTTTTGAGTTATTTTGTGGGGATGTGTATTTTCTGTCTTTTTATATTTCTCTATAAAACTCTTGTTGAATAAGCAGAATTTAATGGGTAAACAATTCCATTCTTTTTATTGAAGCTGCTTATGCTCTTTCTATGGAGCTCTTCTTTTCCTCTGGGGGTGAAATCTGTAACAGATGTCACTCACTTTAGGATCATGCTAAGAGATCCGAAATTCTCTAGTCACTTGTTATTACATAAACAATTTTATTTCCCTAATTGAAAGATATTTTCCTGTATGTTGGATGTTCTTTTCTTTCCCTCCTGTAACTACTGCAGGCAGGAGGCTGCCAAGGAAAAGATGAGCATCTTCCTTGTTGCTGCTTGGGTTTCTACTGCCTTTCTCTTGCTCACCCAGCTGTCTGGTCTTTGGAGTTACAGAGGGAGGAGAGAAAAAACCAAACTTTCCATGCTGACATATGACCTTTTTTTTATCTTGGTAGGTGCTTAAAATTCATTTTTCCCTTCTGAGGAGCATGAATGTATTCATTAGGGGAACCCAACCCCCTTGGCTGGGGCTTTGATCATAGTTTTTAATGTTGGAACATACATTTTTTCTAGCTGCTTATGGCTTTGGCAGTAGCTATGCATTCATACAGGTCCATGGGGCAGGATTTTAAACAGCTTGGGCTGTCAACCAGATCTCCTTCCTTTATAGTCTATATGTGACCCATTAGACTTTACTGCAGCTTTTGAGGCTGTTTTGTTGTAATTTTTTTTTTTGCCATTCTTGGGCGTGAATACAAGGCATTCATACTGAGATACATCCTCAGTCCTTTTTATAATTTTTATTTTGAGTCAGGTCTTGGTAAGTTGCTAAGCTGTCTAATCTGGGTTTGAATATAGGACCTTCCTGCCTTAGTCTCCCAGCATGCTAAGATTATAGTTAAGTACCACCATGCTGGAGTTGTATCTTTTTTTTCACTCCTATCCCTCTATGACCTGGATACTCTCTTACTTTCATCTGCTCTCCTTTCTGAGCATTTTCTCCTCTGATGAATTCCTTCCACTTTCCTTGGCTCCTTTCTACTTATACACTCACTGCTGATCTTACTCTCCTCCTTGCTATAACTACTGGTACCACCTATCTGCCAGAGTATTCCAAAGCTCATTTCTTCCCTGTTTTCTAGGTCCAAATGTTAACATCCACTGGATATAATTGATTTAACATCAGAATTCATTGCTTTTCACATGTTTTAAGAAACATGCTCCAAATTTACATTCCTATCCAACAAAACTTTGAAGCCAGCAACCTGGGATTATTCCAGCCTGTGGCCTCCCACTAAACTACACCAATTTGCCAGCAGGATTTGTCAGCTTGTCTTAGTCACCAGCTGCTAACCAGGCTGTCTGGCTAACCAGGCTGTCTGGGAGCCACACCATGCAACTTTCTCAGTTCCATCTGTCTCACCACCACTGTTGTCATCTCCATTGCAGCTATTACTGTCACAGGTTTCCCTTCCTGAACAGTGATCTACCTCTGGTTTACACTCCACAGCACGGTCACAGTGAATTTTGTAAAACAGACTTTTACCAACAAATTTAAAATGAGGTCTAAGGTTGGTAGTTAGGTCTATGAAACTCTTATTAATCTGGTCCCCTATTTTTACAATGTTTGCATTGATTTTTGAATCAAATTACTTGCAGTTCTCAAAATGTGCTGGACTTTCTGGAGTTTTATATCTTTTCCCTGTCAGTCATGTCCTCGCTCTTTCCTTCTGAACCTTGAACTTATCAGAAATTTACCTTGAGCATGATTTATCTGATCTTTCTAGGCTGTTAGTTGCTGTAGCTAAGTTCACTCAGAGATTTTTATTCCTGTATTTTATAGGTATTAATTTCCTAGTCTATCTCCCTTTCCTGATGAATTAGTCTAGCAATAAGAGGCAACTTTTTTCTCTCTACTCCCAGTGCCCAATGTATAGGTCAACATTTTTGTCATGTAATAATTAATGTTTACTGTCATTGAGGAAATGAGATGTCATATCAATAGATTAGTGACTGCTCTCTGACTGAAATGTACTCTCCTCCTTTTTGATTAACAGCTGATTTTCACACTGGAAAACTTCCTTGCACACCTGGAAAACTTTCTTGCACACCTCCTTGGTCCCATCCTCACTGTAGTCAAGAGATCTCATCTATGAACATCATACCCAGCACACTCCTCCAAGCTTGATTACCCCAGCAGTCATGTTGGGAGCTAATGGCTGTGTCTTAGTCTCTCCTCGCTGAAGTGAAATACTTGACACCCACTACTTAAAGGGGAAGAGGTTTATTTTGGCTCACAGTTTTAGTCCCTGGTCTATTGGCTCCAAGCCAGAAGTGGCATGTCAAAATGGTCTGGCAGAGGAAAACTGCTTATATCATGGCAACCAAAAGCAGAAATGAAGAGAAAGAGCCTGGGAGGGTGATAAACCCTTCCAGATCATGGTCCCAATGACCTACCTTTTCTGACCAGACCCTGTTTCCCAGTAGCAGTTCAACTTTAATATGCCCAAGATCTGCTCACTTTCGAAAGCCTCAGAACACAGGAGACTTTGGGGGTTGGGACATTCTAGATCTAAACCATAACAGAGTGTATACATCTGTCTTCTGTCTCACATATGTCCCTACTCCAGGGAAGACACTCTTACCATCTTTTGCATCTCTAGTGATAGAAGTGGAGATCTATCTTTATGGGTCAGCTTGAGTTACCAGTGTATGTGTATCAGGTCCAGAAAATCCAGAAGGAGACACCACTGGACCTTGCGAACTAGGAGTCACAGATCACTCTGGATTTGTGTAGCATACAGCCCTCATCTGACACAGGGTTCCAAGCAGAAGTGGACTTGTGTATCAGGCATCCCATGTGAATCTCAATCTCCTCTTCCTTGCAGCTGTGCCTTAATTGCCCTGTATCTCTAATTCATCCCCCAAGACTCATGCAAATTTTCTGCCTGATGAGACCTTCTTCAGGAGCAAGTAAAGAGAAACTGTGATTGTGAATGTGAAAGGGAAGCACCTTGCCCTGGAGTGTGAGGCATTTTGTGGGTAGAATGGAGTCATTCTCTCCAGTGCAGTTGTCTTCACTTCCCCAAGACCCATATTCTGCTTTAAGGCATTTCCTAAGGTTTTCCCCAAAGCTTTGCTTCCTTTATCTTTCCCTGGCTCTCTCGCTTTCCCAGCCCCACCACAGGAGTTAAATTGGGGTCTCCCTGGGGTAGATGGTTTAAGGAAGAGAACAGAGATGAGGAGAAAAATCCTTTAGCAGGTTGGGAGTTCCTTCTGTAGGATCAGATCATGGAGGGAGAAATATGTGCGTGCAAGGAAAATGGAAAAGCATGGACAAAATTTCTTCATAGAAAGTGAGATTGTAAAGTCAGAAAATTTCTTGAGGATTTTTGCCATAATAGGGAGTAATGATTTAAGGTAGTTCTTGTCAAGTTCCTAAACAGTTGTGTATATAAGAAATATGAAGTATTCTTAATTTTTAATAAAATGAGAGGAGTCAGAACTCTGTTTTCATAATTTCTTTGGTCACCAGGAGGGAGCATGGGTTAGGACATCAGCAGCTAGAAGAACCAGCACTGACTTAAGCAGCTAAGGTACGGAAGCAACCTAAATGCTCATGGTCAGATGAATGGATAAGGAAAATGGGGTGTGTACATGCAATGGAATACTATTCAGCTTTTAGAAAAATGGAAATTATACCATATCCAACAATGTGTATGGCCCTTTAAGTTATACAAAGTGAAAAAAGTCAAGACACCAGAAAACATATATTGCAAGTTTCCATTTTTATGAGGTACCTAAAATAGTAAATTTCATAAAATCACAAAATCAAGACTGGAATGATAGTGACTAATAGATATAGGAAGGGGGAAATGAGTTATTGATCAATAGGTAAAATATTTCTGTTAAAATGAGTAAGTTCTGGAGATCTGCTATATATACAACATTGTACCTAGAGTCAATAATACTGCATTACGCACTTAAAATTTATGAGGCTAGTTCTCACATTAAATGTTTTTACCGCAGGAAAAAAAAAAGAGGGAAGAAAGTGGGAAGCATGGTATAGTTGGGCCCAAGGAGATCCTGAGAGCACTTTTGTCTAATCCCTAGTTTCCTGGGATGGATCTAGGAAGAATCACTTGCCACTTACGGAAAAGGGTGGATTGGGAAAGTTTCATCCTTGGAGCATGGGAGAGTTGAGTCTTGAAGGAGTAGAGTGCTTTGAGGTGGGAATATGAGGGAAGGAGGTATTTGTAGTAAGCATGATAGATTCCATGTGCCTCAAGTCTGGATTTAGGTGGTGGCTTTGTTACCACATGGAATTTAGCATGTATAACAAGCTCTTGTGTACAACAAGCAATGAATTGCAAGTGCACACCTGGTGACAAGTTGAAAGCAGCTACATTTATTGATGATCACAGGATGTTGTGTTGTATTGTGAAGGCAAGTTTGTGCTGACAAAAGTAAATTTTAAACTTTGCCTGGTTGAGTCCTCTTGCTTGTGTCTGGGTGCATTCATTCTAGCGCTGATAATTTGAGTATGGGGCCTTATTTCCAGCAACATCAACTGAAGTCCTGATGGATGTTAGATTTGCTTGTCTCTCTTATTAGGTTTTGTATCTTTTAAATGCAGGGCACCCAGACATATATTGCATCTCCATGAAAATTAAGAAATGCTGCCACATAAACATTACTCACTGTGGGCACCAACTCTTCAGTGCAACCAGGGAAAATTTAAAGTTTTTTTTTTTTTTTGCAATTGTTGTATTAGAATAGCTTTTTTTTTGTACTAGAAGGAACCCAAAAATATCACAGGTAGGGATATAGTTTGTGCAAATACATCTTATAACTGTACACAACAGATCATATACTCTTTTGAATCTTTTGTTTTATTTAGTACTGTAGCTAAAGCATGCTATAACAGCTTAAATACAATTCCAAGAATACTTTATTCTCCACTGACAGGAGGAAGAGGCATGATGTGAACTCAATGGTCCAAGCAGGTTTATCGGCAAACCCGAGAGGAACTTCTCTGATCTGATGGGCAGAAGATTCTCTGGGGGCGGAGCAGGTTTGGCAGAGGAGTTGGTGTTGTTGCTGCTGCTGATACACTGGTTGAAGAGCATCTGTGAGAAATAGAAGATACTTTTTTGTTTTGTATGTTTCACTTTGTGGTTAGAGCTTCTCAATTAAATCACATATGTCTGCCATCATCCTAAGGGGTGACCTGCCCAGCAAACTTTTTGACACAGCTCTGAAGTCCACAGCTGCCTACAGGAAACCCTTTGGGTCTGTGGCCAGACTTCTCTCTGCCCTCAGGTGACCACTCCCAGATAGTGATTCATCCTGGGTCCTGCTACCCATGTGGTACTCAGTTCAAGGGAGGGGACAAGGAGGCCGGGATCAGTGTGCCAGTGTGGAGGTCAGAGAGACCTGCATCATCATCTGCTGGCTGTGTGAAGAGGAGCAAACTTCTCTTTAAATGAGGATAACAGTGACCACATCCCAAGATGGTAAGAATTAAAGGGATAAATTTGATAGTGAAGCAGATACCTAATGAGGGCTCCATGGATAATCCAAAGGAAAACTACAGCAATAAATGGACTGTATCGTGGTGTGGGGTAAAGGGTGCTATTCAACCTGCAAATGAAAGGGACAAAGGAGCTTCCTGCCAGTGTCTGAAAGGATGCTTGCTATTATTCCATCATTTTAAGAGTAGAAGCGAGATGTGTGTATGTGTAAATTTCTGGCAGAAAATATTCCAGAAATTCACATTAGACATAGTCAGAAATATTTTCCATGGGACTGAGGATAGAGGCAATCCTCAATTCTGATTCATCTCTTCTGTGACCTTCCAAGGATATACCCCTCTTAATCTAGATGCATTAAGCATATTTCATTGAAGAGGAGCCTGATATCAGTCTCCTCAGAGCATCTCCAGCAGACTTTGAGTTTGCCCTCAGGACAGGGTTTTAACTTCAGTATGAGTCAGTCCACACTTATTCTCTCAACTTGAGTGTTAAATCCCCAGGCAGAAGATCACCATGGTGGACTCTTGCAGGCTGGACCAAGTCATCCAACTTCTCAACTCCCATCACTACACTGCTGCTTCTGTGTACTGACCAAGGCTCCTGAGTAATCCCTCAGCAAACACTTTAAATTTTGAGTGAGTGTATTTGATAAGATTCTTCAGAGAAACAGAACCAATATTATGCATGTATATTGTACACATACACTGTTTCTTTATTTTAAGGAATTGGTCCTCAGGCTGAACCCATGATAAAGTCAAATGCAAGAGAAATCTCCTGGCAGAATTCCTTTGAGAGAGGTCAGTCTATCTTTCTATGCAGGCTTTAGATGATTGAATGAAGACTACCCACGTTTAAGGAGAAAAATCTGCTTAACTCAGATTCTACCGATTTAAATGTTAGCTCCATTAAAAATATCCACACAAAACATCTAGAATGACTGAACAAATCTCTGGCTACTGTGACATAAATAAACACACACACACACACACACACACACACACACACACACACACACACCACCCATATTGGACAGAAAAACTAAAGCTCTAAATGTTTGGAAGTGATTCAAATGATTAATGGCCTTTCCTTACACTTTCTTCCTTTAC
>RJWT010027466.1:0-15486 GCA_004365215.1 Cuniculus paca | reverse complement strand
GCACCTCCCAGGGTCTGGGAGGCTAAGGCTGGAGGATGGCAAGTACAGCCCAGCCTGGCAACTTAGTGATTTAGTGAGACTCTTGTTTCAAAATAAAAAATAAAGAAGGCCTGGGAATGTAGCCAGTGTGAAGGAGCTGGATTCAGTTTCCGTTATGGGGGTGGGGTTTGAACAGGGACTTCCCCCAACTCAGAACTCTGAAGTCTTGTATTTGACCCTCCAGTGTGTATAATAATTTACCCAGAACATGTAAAATCCCCAGTGTGGCTACACTTGGTAAACAGTGGAGCTTCTTGGAGGCTCCATGGCTGTTTTTGGATTTGGATTTTACTCATTGTTCATCTCCCTCATGATCTTACGTAATTTTTAAAAATACTGCTATTCTGGGGAAGGTTGCATCAGCGCGAGCCATCATTCCGTGACCAGGTGGTGATGGTCCTAAGGGTGGCAATTTTAAGGTAGAAAGGAGCTGCTGTTAATAATCTGCTAGATAAAAGCCAAAGGTGAACAGCCTGCCTAGGGAATCACTGGACCGTGTGGTCACTCTTGTTCTTCATGACCCGGAGCCAGGGAACAGACCTGAGGGAGCGGCTGCTGCACCTCTGGCACACAGACATCAGGGTCTGGCTTCATGTCTGGTGTGCTGCGGTGCACTCTGCCTGCTGACTGGCGATGGGGGGATGGGACAGGAGTGAAGGACAAAGCCCCAGGGAAGGCCATGGTGGTTCGCGTTAGTGTGGTGGCGGAGGAGGACTTGGAGACAGCGTGGAGAGTCAGAAGATGGAATCTGGGGAAACATGGTGGAGTGGATGAGGATGGAGGAATGAGCAGGGCCTCCCAGGTGTCTAGGATGAGCTTAGAGTGAACTGGGGCTCTGGAGGGAAAGGACTGACTTCCCCAAGGTTGGCCTTGGTTCTAGTTTCTCATGCTCTTTGGGAAAGGTACAGTGTTCTTGGGGACAGACTTTGAGAGGTCATGGAGTATGAGTGTTTAGAGGACAGTAGGCAAAAGTGTGCCGAAGCGTCATTTTTGCCCAAGGGCTGTGCCCTTCTGCCTGAATACTGGCTGCAGAACAATAATGACGTAAACTCTTGAACCCCCTCCCCAAAACATGGTCTGTGCTATTATCCTGCTGTGCCTTCGAAGAGGAATGCCCAAGCCCCTGTATTTTCTCTGTGCTTCCACCCCCAATCATGTGAAGACCTTGGTCTTTCCATGTTTGGTGAGATGATCTCAGTTGATCTCAGGCTCCTCCTAATACTTGATAGATCAGTATCTATATGGTAACAAAACGTCTAAGTAGTTCTCCAGTAGCACAAATTTTCAGAGCATTGTAGATAACCCTCACCTATCCTTCAGTCTTAAACTCAGCGCTGCCTTTTTTCAGGGAGTTCTACCTGACCCATCCAACCTACCACAGCAGGCTGCAGGAACAGCACACCAGCTCTCAGTGTACCCACCACGATGTGAGGGTTTCTAGGATGTTAGTGTTTGTCTTCCACTGACGGTGTCTTTAGCAGCCAACCTTGTTCTTTCTCTTGATATCACCAACAGGTAGCATGGTATTGGCTCAACACCGATTGCAAATGCCTCCTATTTGATAGTCTTCACCCTGCCCTGCAGCCCTGCCTTCACCTGCCACTGGAATCCCTGCAGTGCGAGCACTTAGGAGGTTAGGCCCCCTGCTCACTGTAGCCTTCATGTGTAGTAGAAACCAAGTGAAATCCAAGGTGCCCACTGTGTTCTCTCGGAGAGCAGCCGTCCCTGGGTGTGATGCATTTGCACTTTGCTGTCATTTTCCATAATTCTCCTGCGGAGATTTCACTAAGGGTGAGATGTAAAATATTGCCCAACAATACAGAGGGTTGTTGGAATACGTCTAAGAGTCATTCCTCATCGCTTTCCGTTTCCTCCTCAACCTCCCAAACACAACCTGAATCTCCTCCCTTCTCCATCTCCTTGATGACCACCAGAGCCAGCCTCCCAGTGCACTCATGCACACCCGTTGTGTTCATCAACTTCCTATTGCTGGAACAAATACCTGAGAAAATGAACATCGAAGAGGAAAGGTTTACTTTGGCTCGGTCCTGGTGAAAGGTTTCAGACTGTGAACACTTGGCCCTATTGAGTTTGGGTCTGTGGCAAGGCAGCATGCCACGACTGGGAGTGTGTGGTAGAGTAAGCCCATTTACTTTATGCCTGGGAAGCAGAGAGAGGGAGAGGGAGAGGGAAGAGACTGGAGTCCCATCATTCACTTGAAGCACTTGTCCCCTGTGACCTCAGATCGTCTATTAGGCCCCACCTCTTATGAGCTCTACCGCCTCCCTTAGTCTCCCAGAGGACCAAGCCTTTAACACATGACCCTTTGGAGGACAGTCCATTCCAAGCTGTAGCACCACTGCAGGGGCCCTTTCTAAGATATTTCCCCTAGTCCCATTGTAGCAGAAAATGCCCCCTAGCCAGTATATTTCAGTTTCCCCGGTTTCCTGTTCCAGTTCTGGTTGCTTCTGTCTATTAGAAATGGCTGGTTCTTCATAGGGAAAAACAAAAAACAAAAAATGACTGGTCACTGTGATACATACTGTAAGAACCAATCAAACATAGTCAAGTCCTCTGCCTCTGTGTTCCCTCCTTTGCAACCCCATAAAAGCCCCCCTCCCTGAGCCTTCGAGGCCTAACATTTTGAGGGGCAGTTGATTCCTAGTCAATGCCTGTCCGATGTTAAATAAATCTGCCTCCAAATCCTGGGTGTCATTTCAGTGTTTGTGTTTTCCTTGCACCATGTTCAGTCCTTTGCAGGTCAGTGAGACCTACATGGAGTCCCCATTAACCCATGTCCTGCTTCCACCTGTCAGCCCTAAGCACAGGACTAAAAACTGTCCCTGAGTTCTTACACTGCACTACAGGTAACATCTGTGCCATTGGGCCTGCGCTCATCCACCCCTCTCCCCATCCACTGGCCTTTCTGCTTTTGCCCTGGCCCCAGAACCAGACCTCATAGCGACTTTATATTGCCTATTATTTCTCCCTGAAATATTTTCTCCAGTATTTCTACCCTTTTGAACCTGTAGAACACAGCTTCTAGGGCATCTCCCCTGTGCAATCCTACCCTCCCTATTTTCGCATTACCAGCTTGTAACTGTAGAGCGTGTGTTCTCAGATGTTGGTTTCTGTAAGGAGATGGGTCCCTAAAACAAGGTGCAGCGAATGACAAGAAAATGAGAGAGACAAATTTATGGGGTCAGGGGGTCACAGTCTCTAGGGTTGAAGCCTCGATTACAATTTTCTCTGACTTTTTATTATTTTCTTAACCAAGAGCAGAAGTGGGATGTGGGAAGAGCAAAGTACAGAGAAAAGAAAACATGAATGTTTAATTATCTCAGTGACCATATCTGGCTGTACCTGGCCTTCATATTTACCTTCTTTTGGACACCTTAGCAAAGCACCTTGTGTTGTCCCAGAAGCATTTCACTGAGATTAAGGTTCTACATTCATTTCTTAAACACAACGCATTTGTGAGACTTCTATGTAATGCTGATATTAACTTCCATAAACAATCATATGGCCTGCTAGAGCACAAAATCCCTGGGGTAATCAAACATTAAACTAGTTTAAGTTAATCTGTGACCTCCACGTTCCCTCTTCTGGTTTATTAACAAGTCTGTGTAGTATCAGTGTGAGGGCTGCAGTGTTTCTTCAATTTCGCGATGCCTTCTGGGTAAGTGTTGCCAGACTACAAAAAGGAACAAACAAAGAACAATTATAATACCATATAGAACAACAGTAGATGTTTGGAAAAAATGTAATTGTTTTAAAGGATTCAAATATTCTATTCCTTCGCCCATCGTGTATAACAAATCAATTCCTTGTAGTAATTCTAGTTAGTTGTTAAATGTCTCAAATTTTTTTTTGTAGATTTTCTGTCAGGATATGTTTCCTTGATTCATTATATGTTTTTTGTCCATTCTCCCAAAGGAAAAATGTACTGTTACAATGATAAGGAATAACACAAAAAGAAGAGATATTTCAATCACATTTAAATTGTAACTGGTTTTGTAAACTGTTTGATCTCCTAGCAATAGCACTGCTTGTTGCCAATATGCTATTTGAGTTGCCAGGTTTTTTTAAATTTTAAAGATAATAAAACCCAATAAAACAAAACAAAACAATAAATCCAATCAAAACACAGCAGTGAAATTGGTACAGAACATCAAAGCAGGATAATAGGAAAACAACAATGGCTACCATAGTATATCTTGTTATCTTCACAGTAGTTGTCCATTCCATGAGATATAGCAAAATCAGACCAAAACAAAAAAGAATATTTAGTAAAGCAAACAAAACAAAACAAAACAATATTAGACTTCAAAAACAAGATAGGAAAAATCCCCCACACTTTCCATATTGCATACTGTTATCCTCCCTATAGATGCTCAGACTACTGGCCCCAGGCCTGTAAATTCAACCAAACACTACAGGCCCTCAGTTGCTTTTTGTACCTCTGTTGCTGTCAGCTCAGGCTGACCTCCAAACCAGCTGGTAGCTTATGGGGTGAGGGAGTTTGGTGATTCTCAACCTGCATGCTGGTAGGCTCATAGGAGGCACTGACTTTTCCCTTCCTAGGACCCACATGGTCTGCATGGCTTACCAGAGAGGCTGGCTAGTTGGTTCGTTGATCTGCTCCTCCCAGTCCCAGCATCACCGATTCTCGGGAGTCGCTGACTTTTCTCTTCCTGTGTCCTGCAAGGTCTGCAGGGCTTACCAGAAAGGCTGGCTAGTTGGCTCCTTGATTGGCTCCTCCCAGTCCCCACATGACCCTTTCTCGGGAGTCACTATCTGACTTGAGTTGCTAGTTTTTCATCTATAGAATTTTGAATTTGCCACAGTCTATCAGAATGTTCATGCCACATTTGCATGAATTGAGTAGTTTGTACTGACTGGTGAAGAGCCACTCCAGGTACTGCTACAGTGGCTGTGATACTAATAATTCCTAATATAATTGCAATTAGAATCCCTACAAATGTCTTGCTGCATTTTATTAACTTATCTAGAACATTTTGCAACATGAAAGCAGCTAGGGCTTGCTGCCACAGTCTTTCTAACTTTACGGGTATCCATATCCCTGTTCTTTGTTTGAGAGTATATATATATGTGATTAAATGGTATAGAAGTATTTAAACAGGTATAAAAAACTACAATTAGCATATGTAAGCAGGAATTCAGAAGCATTCCAATTTGCTTTGCTGATCATGATAATGTAAGGAAGATGACCACATGCTTGTGTGTAATGAGTTGAGTTAATAGTAAAAGGGAGCTAAGTGTCCCTGTTTTTAGTGTAAGATCCCTCCCAAATATGTAAAGGATGTGATGCTGGTATTAACTTTCATAAAGATGAATGAGGAAGACAATATTCTATTTTAGGTTGAGGTTCCAACATACCTCCCCTGTGCCTTGCAATAGATTCATTTGCTTGTGTACTAATAGTATTGTTTTCTCTATTCCATTTAAGGTCCTTGATGGAATGTTCAACTGGAGCAGAAGCATAAGGGCTCCAATCAATGATGCTTCCATAGGAAGTATTAAGTAAAACTTGGCTGGTATGAGATCTACCATGCCTCCCAATGAACCCTTTCAGATATTTCTGTTGTTACCTGTTGATGGCACAGTGGTAATTTCAGAGGAGTAGAATTAACAAAAGTCAATCCTTTGAAAGGCCAAGCTTGAAATAAAAATAGATATATGGCTATGATTGGGAGCACTATTCCTGACTGTTGATAATCAAGCTTAGGGTTCAATCTGCAAACAGTGATCTCCAGGCCCCATACACATAGGTGGGCCCTCGGTCCCCACTGGATAATTTTCTTTTTTTGTTCCTTCTTCTCCTGGCATCAATAGCCCCCATGTGCCATATGGTCCAGGAAGTCATCTAGGTTCATTAACATATATTGGTGCTGGAACCAATAGGGCAACTTGTTTTTTGGAAAGACATTCATACCAGACAATGGGAAAAAAGACTGGGGTCGAGGTTTGCTTGTGTCATTACGGAATCTGGAGAAAAGATATGACTACCTGCCAGAAGAATTAAACCTTCAAATGAGCCAACAAAAGAGTCAGATTTGATCTGGATCCTCCAGTGGAAGAAACGAAAGCAATGTCACTCCATTTATAATAGCCCCTTTATAATAGTGGCCCAAAACTTTTCCACTGTTGTAATAGCTAAGTCTTTACTAATATTCAAAAATTTTAAAGTGAATAGGGATTTATGTAGTAACTGACATGGTGAACTCATATTCCTATCTCCCCTTTTTTGTTTTGCTAACATAGTCTTAATATTTGCATGTGCCCTTCCCACCATACCTTGTTTTTGAGGATTGTATGGATTGCTGGTATAATGACTAACATCCCACAAGGCACACAATTTTCAGAAGGAGTGGGATGTATAGGCAAGTCCATTGTCTGTTTTAATTGCTTTAGGTTTACCTATAATGGCGAAACATTCTAACAAATGATTTTTAACACATATAAGTTTTTCTCCAGATTGTGCAGAGGCCCATGCGAAGCCAGAATAACTGTCAGTAACAACACACACAAAACCAAGCTTTCCAAAGGCAGGAATATGTGTTACATCCATATGCCACAACTCATTACTTTGTAATCCTCTAAGATTAGTACTTGGCTGAAAAGCAGAATTATTAAGCATTCTGCAAGATAGAATAATTTCACTAGCTTGTTTAATAGAAACTTGAGGCAATGGTTGATGTAAACCTTTGGTGTTGACAAGAGTTAAAGCCTGAAATTGAGTGGCTAAAGGATGAAGAAACAGCAACGAGTTTATCAACTTCATTGTTATACTTAACCATGTCACCAGGAAGGTGTGAATGAGAATGAATATGAGTTATGAAAATTCTCTATTGTGAATATGAGTTTGTAGTTGGCAGAACAATTGATCATGGTCATTATCATAAGACAAAGTGGCTGTTTTTATATGATTAATTGTGAACCATACATACTGGAAGTCTGTAATAATATTAATGGATTCCAAAACATCTGATAAAAGTTGGGTAACTGCCTGAAGTTCTGCTCTTTGTGCAGAAAGAAAGGGATTTTGCCACACCTTTGAAACCCTTCCCCATATTCAGCTTTTCCATTGTTACTATCACTGGTGTAATGTGTGTTTGCTTCAGGTATTGGTTCAGAATGTACAATTTTAGGTAAATCCAATTATGCCATTTAAGAAACTGTAAAAGCTTAGAATTGGGAAAATGATTGTTGATCTTTCCAATATAATCAGCAAGCCAAATTTGCCACTCTTCACTCATTTGTAATGCGTGATATATCTGCTGTTTTCTTAAAGAACAAAACAATAGACTTATGGTATTTTCCCAATAACTACCATAAAGGAGATCATCCCTTGTACATGATTAAACCTATTTTAATCCATGTATGTAGTGAGCCACTTTTGTTCCTTGTGTGGAAGAAAAATCCATTCTAAAACAGCTTATTTCCATAATATAGCTGTAGGAGAATGGGATGATGGGGAACCAAAGGTTAAACTAGTTAAATTAATCTATGACCCACACCCAGAGTCACTTCATGCAGTCCAGCTGTCTGACTGGCTCCTCACTGGGGTGTTGGGCCAAGACCAATGCTGAGAATGTTGCAGAGCATGACAGATGTTCATGAAATGAGCGAATGTGAATGAATTGATTAAAGTGGGCAGTGTAGTTCAAATACAATCAAGTGTACTGGGCATTCTGCAAATTCTTCTGCACCCTTTCTGACCTGCTCTGCTCCCAGAGGCTAACTCCTCTGTCTGTACATTCCAGGGTTCCGCGGGACCAGCTGCCTGTGCCCTGCCCCCCCACCTTGGTAAAAAGGAAGACAGAGAACATAGAAATGGTGCAGCTTCTCCAGATTTTCTGAGAGCACCTCTCTCGGCTCACATGGCACCACTTCTACCCATCGGGTACAGCTTGTGACCATATTCTTATAGCACTAATGTCTGGGCCCACACTTTCCCTTGTCAGTCCCTTAAGCTGTGGTCAGAGCTCGGGACACTGTGTTGTCCCCAGTCTCTCTGTGTGCACACTGTGGGTGCAGTGTTATGTGCTGTAATCTGTACTCCCCAAGTCTACCTTTTTTGTTTTAGGTGCATGGATTGCTGCCATCCAGTGTCACCAAGGCCAAACTGTGAGGTGTGAGGAAGGAAGAACCACTTCCTCAGATCTCATCGGGGACTTTGGGGGCTTGGCACATCTATTCCTCAGCAGGTGCCCTGGGGGATTGTCACCTCAGAGACACACAAAGAGGCAATTGGGAAGATCTGCAGTGGCTTTTCTCTTTCCCTGAGCAGCAGCCAGGGCTTAGCCAACATGCATGATCCCAGCACAGCTCACAGTAGAGACACCCTTTTTAAGAACATTCACTGGGGGCAGTCAATATTCTCCATGAGGAAAAAGGTGGAAGGCAAAGAATTTTCCTTCTTTAATGCTAGAGACAAATTTTCTTCTTACTAGATGAAGAAATCTCCCATTTCATGCTCTTTGGGACACTTAGCCTGAGGCCCCTGCCCACTGGAAAAACCTGCAGTTGGGGTGTGCTTGGGATAAAAGTTTCCTGAGGGGTGTGGATGGGTGATGATTCTGATTTTTTTGTGGTCCCAGGAACACAGCTCTCCCTCCAACCAGGCCTTTGCCATCCCTAAAGGGTGATGGGTAGCTGCCCTTTTCTAGTGATTTTTTTTTGGAGGGTTTTATGTAGGGAAACAGGCATTGGAGAAACTGCCAGATATGCTTTCCCAATGGTCCTTTAGGGTGGGGCTGCTAGTGACAAGGTGGAGGAAGAATTGTCCCCAGTCGTGTCATCTGATGGATTGTCTTGAGTGTGGCAGCTGTTTCTTTGTGGCAGGCCTCAGCACTATGTTTCTGTTCCCCCTGCACTTCCTCTACGTAGTAGGCAAAACTGAGGCCCTCTTCTTTAAGATCAATATAAAACTTTTTCTTTTTTTTCTTTTTATTTTTATTTTTTACAAGCAGGATATATTTATTGAGAGAAAGAAAACTTCTGTCCAAGAGAGGGACAGAAGGGGTCCTGAGTGGGTTGCCCAACTTTTTCTTTTTGAGGGTCCAACCCTTATCCAAACTAAGCAGAGCATCCATTGACCCAGAGGTCTCAGCAACGCCTCCCTGTGAACTCTCCAGTGGCAAAGACTCACAAATCCTGTGAGCCAGGACCAACTCGTGTTCAATGGGTCTACTCTCAAGGTGGCAGTCGGAAGGTCATTGTTGAGGAAGAAATCTCTAGGAAGGAAGTGGCCTGGAATACTGGCAGCAGAGAACAAACTGACCTAGAAAGCCTGAGCATTGGTAGACGCAGTTCCTTGTGGTAATTGGACCTCACACTGGTTGAACCTCGCAGGTTTCCTTTGCCACATGTCATACTGCAGATCACAAATTTGGGGTCATCTGAGGGACTGTGCCATTCTGCGATCTAGGAACCCGCACTATGCAGGTCCTAACCTGGGATAGAAGAAGGGGTAGAGAGCTAGGAGTGGGGACTCGAGTTGAGTCTAGGACTCAACAGGAAGGAGATTTTGGGACTGAGATTGGGACAGAGTTTGGGGCAAGGTTTGAGGCTGGAGCTCAGGCAAGGACAGAAGTGAGGGGTACGGAAAGCCTCGGACTTGTGGGTTGTGGAGGTACAGGAGATTACAGTGAAGCAGGCAGATGCGTAGCAAGAGTCACTGGTTTAGAGACAATAGGATTCATGGCCCCACTATTTAGAGATGGGAGATCCCAAAACAAACAAACAAACAAACAAAAAAGTGGGGATGGTTTTGGTATAACAGATCCTCCATAGCCCCACAGAGATATGGTGACCACTGTTGTCATGCAGCTCCTCTGGTTTTCTGTTATAGCTCAAAAAAGTAAGGGAGACTGCTAAGTCCTGCCCATCAGCAACTGACTCTCCCCTTGGCCTGAAGAAGTCAGTTGGAAGTGTGAATTCAATTGGTTTTGAAAATACTCCACTGTTTCATTTCTTCCTGCAACAGGAAATGACCCTGTATTTTGATTTTTCTCTGAGAGAGTGTCAGGAGGCCAGGACAGACAAAGCAGGAGTTCCAACGCTCTACCAGATGGGCTGTAATGTGTGGCCTGAAAATGTGGCCTCAGAGAACCAAGGGCAAGGAAACTCAGTTTCAGCCGCATCGGCCGATGGGCGGCGAGCATGTGCCCCTCCAGGTGACTTCACACATTGCCCTGCTGAATGAATAGTTATAGACTCTGGTTGTTGGGACACAGGCAACAGCCCAGCAGGACCGCCTGAGACAAAGCGGTGGTGTCTTTGGAGAACATGCCCTGCTCCCTGAGTGTGATGTGATGGCAGGGCTGGAAGCCCATGCACGTTTGGGGTGTCCCTGTTTCTCCAGTGTTGGCAAAAGTACTTTCAACTCCAGGTAGCACAGAAGCGGGAGTGACCTCATAGCACCCAGCGGGGTGCAGTTCGAGTCTATGAAAGTGAACTGGGTTCAAAATAAAACCAAGGAGCCAGAGACGGTGCCAATTAGAATTTAAGAGCCTTTATTAGCCAGCTGGTGACCTGACAGTAGGACCCACGCAGGGAACCACTGTGCAGTGCCCAGTGAAGGGAGAGCTAGGTGTTTATGTACTATAACCATACCCCCGGGGACAATGGTTATAATTAAACATGCATGTATGACCTCCTGGTTGCCATCCCGTTGACAATGGTTGTAATTACACATACATCTATAACATCCTGGTTGGCATACCTGCTGGGGCACGGTGTACCGAACAGGCCTGAGAATACGGAACTAAGTTACATTCTCAAGGGGGGGTAGCCTCACAAGCAAGGGAGTGGGGAGGTACAGACAGGGTTTAGTAGTTTTTCTATTATGTCAGCCTACAACAGAAAGGAAGTTGAGCCGCAGCTCGGGCCGGGCGCAGCGCTGCTCTGCAGAAAGGAGAGCGCATTCTTAGTGATCTGAAGGGTGGGGCTGCCGGAGGCAACTGGGCTCTGACGGGGCGGGGGAGGACTCTGTACCCAGGCGGGCATCACAGGGCAAGGAGAGTGGCACAGGGGTTCTGAGGGTGGGGGAGGGGACCCAAGGAGGGCTGGTACCCTTCCCCCACCTGCCCCACAGTCACACCTCTGTGTCCCGCCCCTCTCTTGGGTTTCTCAGCTCAGCCGTTTCCTCATGCCATGGTTTTCCTTCAGGGAGCTGTTTGCTTTCCTTCATCCGGGACTCAGATAGTCTGGGTCCTCCTCTAGCACTGGAGCCCTTGGGTTGGATCGCATTCGTTCTGCTGCCTCCAAAGGTGATGAACAGCTGCAATATTTACCTAGACCTGGATATTTATACTCTCAGAGTCACACGTGTCCTAAAATCCACCTTACCCAGAGTGGTTTTGGCTTACACTTGGTATGATATAAAACTTAAAAGTTTTTTAAATCTAATTTAACTTTATAAATGTTGAATAGTAAACTTTGTTCTAGTCAGTCGACACTGTCTTCAGAGGGGCTGATTCCATCAATTAAAACGAATTGTTATTCAATATTGACAAAACTAGAATAAGTAGAAAATAAACATATATGTAACTAAAATTGCGGTGCCGTGCTTGCGTTCACCTGCCAACACTCTCTGGGGTTGAAGCAGGAGGATCTTATATTCATGCCCAGCCTGCACAATTTAGCAACTTCGATCCTTTCTGAAAATAAAAATGAAATGTAGGGCTGAAGATTTAGCTCAGTGCAAAGGCTGTGGATTCAATTCCCAGTAAGAAAAAAAGAAAAAGAAAGAAGAAAGAAAAAAGAAAAAGAAAAAAGAAAGAAAGAAATTTTGACTAATCTTGGGAACATGTTTATAGCACTGCTGGTTGTCTTAGTTACTAGTTTTCTCATTGCCGAAACAAAATACCCAACACCCACAGTTAAAGGAGAAAAGGTTTATTTAGCTCACAGGTTGCAGAGATTTCAGTTCATAGTGGGCGGCTCCAAGGCAGGGAGGCATGGTTGACAGGCGTCGCAGAGGAGGAGCGGTCCATGGGAAAGTAGGGCAGGCCGCAGGCAGCGAGCAAGCAGCAAATGACAACCACAGCAGCCCTCTTTCTGTCTCTTATATCCAGGCTAATCCATGCTTGCGGCAGGCAGCACTCACACCCTTAATCCTAGCATCACACTGTGACTCAGACCCAGCATCCCATTTTTGATCCCTGCAGCGCATACCCTGAATCCCAGGATCACGCACTCTAGATCCAGCCACCCCTGAATAGCCCCACCTATGACTGCATGAGGCTTTGGGGGGAGGGAGGAACATCTAGACACAAGTCATCACACTGTTGTTTCTCTGGATTCCCCTGCTCTTTCTCGGCTTTCATGCATCCTAACTGATCTCCGTCAGCCAGCCCAAAAGACAGGATTCCCTTTTTATCATACCAGTGAACTGAATGATCACTGCATGGCAATTCTACTCTTTGGGTCTAAGGTCTTTGCAGCTGAGATGCTTTACTTACAGGCATTTCTTTTCTTGTTTTGGTTATTTTGTTCTTCATTCACATCTACAAGTCTAACTGAAATTCATTACTGCATTGAAGACCACCTTACTTTGCTTTCATAAATTAAATCTAGCATCTATGAGTCCCCTCTTTAGTTTCACCTGCAAGAAGATGAAAGCCCTGCTTGAATGTCTGAGGCAAGAGATCTGTGTTTTTCAGATGGGCAAGGGACAAATCTTTCTTGGGAAAGGTGAACTCTTGGTTGGAGAGGCAGGCATTAAGAAATTGTTAGGATTTTCTGGCACAATAGAGAAGCAGAAAGTAACAAAAGGAGGTATTTATTGAGGATGTGGAGAGGAACGCACAACTCCTGTGGCTGAGCTATTTCCTCTACAGGATATAGAGGAGGCAGGGGGTTATATGACCTCTGACTGGAAGCGGTGCTTGGGGTGGGCATTGATGATGTGTGAGACACTAATTGGAATTCTCTTTGCACACTCAGGAAAGGAAAGAGGAAGTTGTAATCAGGGCTGAAAGGGAAGGAGGAGGTGGTGGTCAGGGTAGACCACCACCATAATGTCCAGTAATTTATACTAGGGGGCAGAAACCTCTTAGAAATCCTACTGATATCCACCTCCTTGATCATCCCAATCGCCTCTCTCCCTCTAGGAAACCACTTTCATCACAAATTTCATATTTAACCTTTTATTGAACATTTCCACTTGGAAACTGCCTGAATTTTGAGCCCATCTACTATAGTCTCCTCCCTCGTTGATGACCTATTGCGTTTATAACTGCATCTATAATCTCTCCCAAAGCCCCAGACCTTTATATCCTGGTATTTCCACTAAGAAGTTCTATAAAATTAACCCCTCCCTGACAAAAATTCACCTGACATCTGACATCTGACATAAGCAAACCAAACTACGCTTCCCCAAATCTACTCTCCCTTGGTCCCCTTTCCTATGAAAGCAGCACTATCCTTCTAGGCATGTATGCAGGTCATAGCTTTCTGGTGTTTCTTCACTTCCTCTCCTCTGGCCAGCTCTCCTTCATCCCTCCTGCAAAGCTTTCGCCTTGATCTTTACGGTATGTCTGTCCTTCACCACTTTTCAAACCTCCATCTCTTCTACTTTTCAGAGCCACCACTGTGGCTTGACAAGATGACTGCCGTTGTGCCCTAACTGTGCTGCTTTTGAAATGAGTGTTGCAGAGGATAATAGGATTGGCTGAACTGTGCAATCAGACATCGGTGCTGCCTCAGGACTCTCCCTTCCCACTGAGTCTTGGGGTCCCTAAAGTCAATGACTAGGCCCTTCCCAAACCAGGCAGTTCATGGATTTGGGTCTTTGCCTATGCTGTGCTGTCTTCCAGGAATGCCCCAGTTTCTCCATTTTCACCCCACTTTTGCCCTGAAATTGTTTAAAATGCTTGACTGTTCCATATCTGGTCCCAGCACAAGCATCATCCAGGACAGTGAGGGATTTCAGACACCACTGAAGACTGAACAGGTTGGAATCTGTCCTATAGCAAGACCTCCCAGTGAGTCCCAGGCACGGAAAGTTGGCAGAGTAGTCTAGGTAACGCCTATCCCTTCATCTGCAGCTCAGGGGCACCTCCTCCAGGAAGCACCCGTGCCAGCCAGCTGCAGGGGCAGAGGGAGGAGTGGGCATAGGATTCCATTGTGTGCTGGCCACATCCATGAGTGTTTCTAATCCACGAGCCTTTCTCTTGCAACAGCTGTGACTCCAGGTACTAAACTGGTTACTTATCTTGGTCTTTGGCGGCGTTGTATCAGCTCCACAAAGACTGCAAATGCTGCATATTTGAGAGTCCTCACCCTGCCTAAGAGAGGGCTGCACGTCTTTCTGTTCACCCTACTCATCCAGACACTACACTGTGCAGACGGGGCACCGGAGAGCCCGAGGGAGGGCATCCCTCTTCCCTGCCAGCCCTGCTCACTCCGACACTCAGTGCACACGTGGCAGGGTTTTCCAGGCCATGTGGGCCAGTTGCAGGGATGACTCCACAGCAGAATGGATCCTATGGCAGGTCATACCCCGTTAAAGGCAGCAGGGCCCAACTCTGCAGCTGGGAGTGTTTGCAGTACTTCTAGACCTCCAGGCAGGGCTAAAAAAATAAGATGAAGTCAGAGTCATCAACACCTAAAGAAATGCAGGATATGTTATTGAGTAAACAGCTCAGGTGCAAAAACTACACATGGAGAGGATTTCAGAAAAAGATCTGGTTTTCGAAGCTCCCTCCCCAGCACAGGTTATTGGCGTTGGTAGTCAAGAAGCATTTCCATTGCCTGCTATATCTGCACCCCATTCTTGTCTACCCTCAGTGAATCCTTAGCCTCTGGCAACCACCAGTGCTACTCTCCATGTCTCTAATTCTGTCATTTCAAGAATGCTCTATAAATGGAATCGTACACCGTGTGGCCCTTGGCATAGGCTTCTTTTCACTCAGTGTAATCTCTGGACACTCGCCCAGGCTGACGGTGGCAGCAATAGCTCCTTCCTTTTTCTTCCGGGTAGTATCCGTGGGGTGGCTGTGCTACCTTCTGTTTATAACCGTTTACCCACTGAAGGACCTGTGAGTGTTTTGTTGCGGGTGATTATGAATAAACCTGCTATGAACATTGGTGTACAAGTTTTCTTTTTGTAAATACAAGTCTTCATTTCTGTGGGATAAATGTTCAGATGTACAGTCACTGGCCTGTCGTATTTCTGTATTTAGGGTCCTTTGATGGTACTAGGGATGAAACCCAGGGGCGTACTACCCCTGAGCTACATCCCCAATCCTTTTTAAAATTTTTTCAGATAGTCTCACTAAACTGTCCAGGGGGGACTCAAATCTGCAATTTGCCTGCCTCAGCCTCTCTCAGCGATAGGATTCCAGGCATGTGCCACCTAGCTATTTTTAAAGAAAGTGCCAAAGGGTTTGGTTTTTTTCTTTTTTTCCAGAATGG
>RJWT010027465.1:0-15496 GCA_004365215.1 Cuniculus paca | reverse complement strand
AGCAGTCTGTATTAATATTTAATAAATATTCTTACCCTTAGCTCAGTTTATAATTTGAAGCATTATTTTTAATACTCACAAGCACTGCTCAAATTTTTCAATTTTCAATATTTTTTACTGATGATATTCACTTACAATTATGAAGTTTATATGGTCAATATATTTTATCATAGGTCTGTCTAATAGTTAGAAAAGCCAATGTTTACACAATACAATAAAGTACTTTTCTTGTGTTTGCTACAGCTAATATTCCTATAAGTTTTTCTGACTTTAAAAATAGACATTTTTAATAAATTATTTCATAAACATTGTAATGTTGAGATATTGCTTATTTTTTCTTCATGACAGTAAGGTTTTTTTTGAGACAGTATCTTTCAGTGTAGTTCAGGTTGGCCTGAACTCATTATGTGACCCATGGTGGCCATGAACTCACAGCAATCCTCCTGCCTCAGTCTCCTGAGTGCTGGGATGACAGGTGTGTGCCACCACCCACGGCTCCCTTCACAGCAATATTAAACTAACTACATAACAAGGACTGATAAAGATACAGTGTCAATTTACATTTAATCAAAACATTACAGTAACAACGTTTTGCCATTAATATCCCTCAAAATAGCACCTCTCATTAGAAAACACTTCTCCCATCATGCTTGTCACTTTCCGAAGCAGTTCTGTAAGTCCTCTTTTGTGAGTGTCTTTATGGGTTGTGATCACAAATACCATGAATGCTGATGGCTAATGCCATCCAACAAAAAGGCAGACTTGTAAAAATATTATAGTGTGGCCTCATTCACCAAATTCACTGAATCTGCCACCATTTGACTTCTGGCCCTTTCTCACGTCAATGTGACAGCCAAAGGAAAATTGATTCAGGACGTCATGCCAACCATAATAGAACAACTAAACACTTTCATGAAAGGGACTAACCAGAACTGCTTCAAAAAGTAGCAAGAACAGTGGAATGTGTCTGAAGAGAGGAGGAGTACTATGCGGGGAATGAGTAATAATTTTATAAACAACATTCAGATTACTGCTGATCGTACTTTGTATGGAATATATCTTTTTTTATATTTCCAATTGTTATATTGATCTATTCAATGTTCCCTTATGAGGAAACAGATCTCTTCTACATTGTTTGTGGGTCTATAAACTAGAAAAATCACTGTGTAAATCGCCATGGAGATTTTTCACTTAAGCATAGAAATATCATTAGATCTGGCTACACCATTCCTGGATATATCCCCCCAAACAATTAAAGAGTTCATATTTTAATAATGCATGGATATTCATATTTATAGCAGTAGAAATCTCAATCACTAAGCAGTGAAAACAGCCTAGATGCCTATCAATAGATGAATTGACAAAGAAAATAGAGCACATGTACATGATAGGACGTTATTCATCCATAAAGAAGAAAAAGCTATGTCATTTTTATCAGATTGTAGATGCTCTTTAAACATTCTGGATAAAATATACTTGATCACAAATAATTTTTATAAACATGTATTTATTGTCATATTTTTTATGAGCAGAAACATGCTATTTATTGGTTTATTTCTTTTTCTATTTACTTATGCATTTTAATGGTGAATATGTGCAATCACAAGTTGGGTGCAACAATTGCAAAATCGTAATCTAATTTAGCCAGTGGCATTTTGTGTAATCAACTCTTCATGGTCTATGTAAAAGTCATTTAAATAGAGACTATTGACTTAATGGAGTCAATCCGTGAAGGAGTTGACTGTAAAAATCTTTTATGAAACCATTTCCAAATATTTCTCTCAGGCTTTTATATTGTATTAATAATGTAAAATTATCATTTTTCAATTGCTACTTCAAAATAAACCCTTGACTGCTGCAGGTTACTATTGATATCATTTCTACTATTGCTATCATAGCCTTTTTTTCTATGACTATTTCTATCATACATCTAAGATTCTGAATGGATAAGCTCAACTTTAAAATTAATATGTAGTATCCAAACTTATAAAAATTTTAACAATTTGTGCATTGCTGTAGACTGCACAAGATAATTTTCTCTAATAAATTCCTTCCATAATTAATTTCTAGTAAAATATGTCCTGGTAAAGGGCCAGTTCACTCTCAATTAAAATATTAAATTATTGAAACCAAAACATAGTCACCAAAAGGTCTACTGGCTCTTAAAAGGCTTTAGCTTAATAGATCAAGTACATTCTTTTTGAGTGCAGCAATTTTCTAACCAAAGAGTATAAAAAGAAGACAAGATAATATTTTCCCCAGGAAATTAAGGGTTGACAGAGGTCTGGGAATGTTGTCAGAGCTCTGATTTTTCATTCAGTTACTTAGTAAATCTTTTCAAGAACAGGTAACACACTAGCTATTGTTCCTGAGGGATACTACAGAAAATAAAAAGTAGACCGTCACAGTAGACGCTGGGTGAGTTATACCAGACAGAAAAGGACACTCAACCCATTTGCACAAGACCAGCAAGGAGTGGCAAATCTATAATTGGTGAGTTTGTGATGGCTAGACATCACAACTGCTTATTGACCTTGTGTTTGGACAGTAAACATATTTCTACCTTTTACTTGCAGGAGCCAAATTTTCTTAGGAACAAATAACCAACAAACTAAGTTGGTTCCTTAAATTAGTAACTGTACCTGTCCTATTGCAAAAAAGGCAGACATAGGCATTTCTTACAAAATGACTGATGAATTTCAGAACTACAGCATTTGGATGACAAGAGGATTCTTGAACGCTCAGAGCAGTACAATTGAAGTGCTTTCTAAAACTTCCAATATTCTGAGAACTTTTCAAAACAAACTTAATTAGAAGCTGAGATGGACAAAGTGCATGGTGGATATTGTTATTGTATTATATTAAGGTACTTAGAAATATAAGAAAGATAGGGAAAATCTAAGGAAAATGTGGGTACTAGATATGTGTGACCACAGATTGATTATGAAAGCTGATTTTCAGGAAGCATAAGAATTTCCAACTCCCAGAACTGATTGCAGAATTCAAACACTCAGGGAACAGCGCAGCCATGCTCTCAGAAGGGACTCGACCTACACAATGCAGGTTCCTAGTTTCCTCTGTCTTCTAAAACAAGAATGCTGATGGTTTTAGACAAGCAAAAGCAAACATGTACAAACTATTTTCAAGAAAGGTTTTTCAGTACAATCTTATTTTATGTTCCACCCTTCATCCAAAAGATAAAAACATCAGCATGATTTTCTTCCATTCTAGAAGATATTCAGCATAAAACTATTAATTATAGTGTACTATTAACTATACAGATTGGATATATATGCTGCTAAGTATATTTTGGTAAAATTAAGAACTCTCGGGTGTCATTCCCTTAATTAATATTTGCATGTCTATAAGAAGGTTCAACTTTGTGACTCAGTCATTGGCTACTTAATTTTGTTTTCTTAAAATATAAATGAGTGATTTATAAAATAAGATTACGGAACTCCAATCAAGATGTTGAAAAAAACCCTGCTTCATTCAAAAGTAATTTCACTTTACAACTGTACACTAATATCAGCTACTAAATTAATCTTTTTTTAATTATGATCTCTTGTCAGAATTTAACATAATACTAGAAAATAATTTTACAGTTTACATAAGAATTCTAAAAAATGCTGCTAACCTTTATGCAAATTATTTAGCTCCTAGAATATTGTTAAAGAGAATTGAGTACATTGTGAATAATAGTAAAATATTCTCAAAATATCTTAAAATTCAGGATAATGGATCAAAAATTGAACATGCTTAAGTAAGTTGTGCTTTTGTCTAAAGATAAATTTTGCTACTGATTAAAATGTTTTGGAGACCACAAGCAGTGGAAGGGCTTGCTCATGACAAACATTCCATTAAGACCTTTAGAAGCTGCATATTTTAAGCCAGTAATTAAATTTCTTAGAAGTTATATGAGGAAGCATAAAAATTTCTTCAGAAGCTCATAGAGTGGAGACAACTAAAGAGTATGTAATTTCTATCAGTAAAAATAAATCGATTCTTCCATGAATTTCAGTAAGTTTCTAATTTCTTGGGCAATAGAATTTTCATTTTTGATGTATAAAGCTTATAAAATTTGTTTAGCTGACATAATGAAATATCAACTAATATCACAGGAGGGAAATGCTCATTCATGTAGTTTGTTTCATAAGCAAGCAAGCTGTAAAACATGAACTTATAATTAAGCAAAGGTTGAATGTATAAAAGGTACTAACATACTATTAAAATCAATTTTCTTGTTAAATAATATACACTGATTTTTAAATACAATAAATGATTAAATATTTATTTTTCTGTATCTCCATATGCTAAATAAATTACTCTGTGGATTTAAATGAAAACATAACCTTCTCTCATTTAGTCCTTGACTCCTAGTTATACACATGACTTAAAAAAAATGACCAGAGTTTTATACAAAGTCTAAATGCCCAAATTTCAAGCAAAATGAGTCAAAACCAAGAACCAGGAAGATCTCAAGCTGAATGGAAAAAGAGAGTAGCTGCATCCTCACCAGATAATACTAGGATTTTTGGATTTCCTGATACAGACACCATAACAGACATCATAAAGATGTTTCAACAAGCAATTACATGCTTGCAACAAATGCAAGCATATAAAGTTATAATAGGTGAAAGGTAGTACCAGAAGATAAAAATGAGACAAAAGAATAAATCAAACATGGAGAAGGATTTGGTAACACATTAACAGAGAAACAAACAAGAAACCTAGGGAGAAAGATCAGTTATAAAATACAGAGCACAGAAGAAAGTCAGCAAACTAGAAGACAATACTGTACAATAAAATCTAAATAATAAAGAACAGAATAAAACATATCAACAGAGTCTTGCTGACATGAGAATGTATCAAAAGAACCCTCAAAATGTTCTTTTGTGTATCAAAAAGTGATTGCAATCCTTTAAGCAAAGCATGAAAATGATGAGACTAACTCCCCAAGGAGATACGGCTGAAACCTCTCCAAATGATACAAAAGATACAAAACCAAAGGTTCAAGAAACTGAATGAATAACAGAGAATAAAACCAAAGACCGAGATATGTCCCAGTCAGACTTCAGAAGACTGAAGTCAGTGAATGGAAAGCACTTGCTCCTTCAGTACGATGGGCGCTGTGATGAGCTACAGTGACATCTACATCCCAACCCTCGGGATGTGTGAGTCGGTTACCATCTACTGCAAAACAGACTTGGCAGATGTGGTCAAGACTATTCAATACCCATTTCTTCTAGATTTCCTGAATGTGTCCAATATATCCTCATTTTGTACAAGGGAGGCAGAGTCAAAAATGGAATAGCAGTGATAAAGCGTGAGTGGGAGCTATGTGCTTTTTAGAAGGAGACTAATTAAAGAAGATGGTCTGCTTCTGGAAGCTGGAAATGACAAATAAACGGATTCTCCCAGTAGCTCTTTTGGAAGTGTCACATATGTGGTGATCTATTTGGGAATTCTAATCTACAAGACTAAGGTCATAAATTTGCATTGCTTTTAGTCGCTAAATGTGAGGTTATTTGTTATGATAGCAATAGAAACTACTTCAAAAGGGAAGATAATTACAAATAGCAAAATTGACCCCATAGGAAATCCTAAGAAATTATGAAAAGGTTCTCTATCTAGATCAGCTCCTCAAAGTCAAATCTATTAGAGGAGCTATATTTAAAAGCAAATAAAACTAACCAAATCAAAAAAAACCCAAAATTTGGCAATGTCATATACTAGTCAATATACAGAGAAATTGATCCATTCATTCATTACTGGGCAAAGTACAAAATGACACCACCACTCTGTTAAACAATTTGCAGTTTCTTATAATCTAAACCTATAGCTACCATATAACCAAATAATAAGATGACATCTTGGGCACTTATCCCAAAGGAAAGAAAACTTAAACTCACACAAAACCAGGACATAAGTATTTATGAGTTTCTTTATAAGGGTAAAAACTGTTGATAAATTATATGCATTTCAATGTGTAAATGGTTAAAAACTATGATACATCAGTATTACTATAATTTCTTGTTATTCTTTTCAACAAGAAAAAGAAATGAATGGGCTGGGGATCTAGCTCAGCGGTCTAAGTGCCTGCCCGGCAGGAGCAAGGTCGTGAGTTCAATCCCTGGTGCTGCAAAAAAAAAAAAAAAAGAATTACACATGCAGGAATCTTAAATCTCTGAGGAGTTACACTGCACCACATAAAACAGTAATAATGAAATGGTATATATTCCATAGTTAAATTTATATAACATTCTCAAAATAATGAAATAGTGAAAGAGAAAAGGTGATTAGTTTTAAGGAGTTAAGAATTGGGCTGGGCTAGAGGAGAAAGGCAATTGGTCATGGATATAAGAAGACAGAAGGATCATTGTGGGAATGGAAATATTCTATGTCTTATCTCTCTTGCCTGTGTGTACAATACCCTGACTTCAGTATTCTACTATTGTTTTCCAAGGTAGAACCACTGGACTATGTCTGATAAATTCCTATATCTGATAAATTCCATACAATCATATGGGAATCTCCAATTCTCTCTGTGTTTAAAAACTTTATTAAAACTTTCAACTCTATTTTTTTTAAGCGCTGTCATTTTGCTCTGGTATTTATGAGTCTATTTCTAGATTTAAGTGTATGGATCATTTTTATTAGGTTTTCCTTTTGACGTGAGTTGATGTCAAAGCTTTAGCAAGAGGATTGACTGCTGTCATAGTTCATTTACAGGTACACAGATGACATGTTCTCACAGCCTGTGGTCTCATTGGTCCCCTGCCACTTTTACTGTAAATCTTGATTAAATCATTGTTTACTCATTTCCACCATTTAGTATGAGCTGATTTCATAATATGATTAGTATCACTTCTCTATCATACAAATTTCTCTTTCTTCTTAAAGTTAATAATTTACGACATGCATTTATTCCTGGGAATGAATATGTTTAGTGTCATGACAGGTAAAGACTGTGAATACCAGTCATGCTAAATTTTGAGAGAAAAGCAACTAAAATATAAAACTAGCAAGTGTGGAGAGTAGCATGATGATCTAGGGTCTATGGAAAGTAAAAAGTGAGTAGAAAATAACGAGATTGTGTTGTGCACTATTAATTTTTTATGGCATGATAATAAAGTGACTATCCATCTGCCTCTTGCCTCCTATATTTTGTTTAAAGTGTTTATGGAAACAGTGTTTACTGGAGTGAAAGAAATCAGAGGAAAGGCTTCTCATTGCCAATATTCGCTGGAAACACATTTTGCTAAATCACTATTTTAATACTGGAAAGTTTGATTGTTGCAATAAAGACACATAGCTCTTCAGAGCTGACTTTTGTGCTTTAATACAAAACATTTACCTTGGTATTTATTCTTACTATATGGTGGGAGGTAAGGCTTTATGCTAGACAACCTTTTAAGTTAGAGATGATGAACTATATCAATAAATCATGTTGCAACAAAATCACCAGGACCAGATGGTGGTCTTTCAAATATTCTCCAAGAACTTAGAAATTAACTTGCCGAGCTACATACTAAAATATGTTTAATCCCTCACTGACAATAGGCACTCTGTCTGCAAACTAAATTCCAGTCAATGTAAGGATGATTATACTACTTAAATAATAAGTATAATAAACTCATTTTAAAAATATATATCCAAAGAGATTCTATGGGTAAATACAGTTTTTATCTGCTGAATTTCTTAAGAAAAGAAAGTGTATTTTCATTTTAGTAATATAATTTGTCTATATTTCCTATAAAGTATGTAGTTTATTCTATGCAGAAAAACACATGTTGTGAATTGTAATAGGACAAAATGAAACTTCACATAAATCCAAAAACAGACAGATCACACAGAAAGGGAGAGGACAGGTGTCCAATGGTACACTTAGTATTCTTCAGATATCATCACAAAGAGAAAACTTAGTTTAAGAGGTTTGAGATTCTCTTCTTTCTAACTAGCTATGAAACTAGAGGAAGAGAGTTTTCTAGGGAACGTTTTTCAGTAATCCTGTTCTTTTTGAAGGTTTTAAACCAGGAGTGGCATCTAATCCACAGTAAATAGTAGATATTTTCTGGCTTCTTAAGAACAAATGTTCTTAGCCGGGCAGGGTGGCTCACGCTTGTAATCCCAGCACTCAGGAGGCTGAGACAGGTGGATCATTGTGAGTTCGAGACCAGCCTGGGCTACAAAGTGAGCTCAAGGCCAGCCTGAATGGCATAGTGAGACCCTGTCTCAAAAACAGGACTGGGGATCTAGCTCAGTGATCTAAGCACCTGCCCGGCAAGCGCAAGGTCGTGAGTTCAATCCCTGGGGCAGCAAAAAAAAAAAAAAAAAAAGAACAAATGTTCTTAATGCTAAATAAGTATTTATTCAATTACAGCCAACATTTTTATAAATATGAGAATTATCTGCATTTGTAAAAATCCTGCTTGTTCTATAACAAATAGTCATGAAATTATCTTCCCGTATGTCCATAGGCCTTGCTCAAAACCAAGGGCAAGAGATTCTATAAAGGTACAAGACAGATCAACTTATCATGCTGCCCACCACAGGGGCAGTTTATTTGTCACATGTATTTATACTTTAAAAAGAATAATAAATTTATGTGACCACAAAGCAGATCAAATGCTTCTTGATCCTATATCGAAATTTTAAATGCTAGTAAAACATTTAAAATTGTTAAAGGAATAAAAACACAAAGTCGAGACAAAACAAAACTACTTTTTAAGATGCAACGCCAACCAACCTATTTAGAGGAAATACGGTTAAAACTGTTGTAGTAATATTTGACTTTAAAATATGTCAGGGGATTTTCAAACATTAGGCAAAAGTTTTTTGAGTGAACAGACTCAGAAAATCTCCCCATAAATTGTTCAATAGTTCCTAAGGGAAGGCAGAATTGTTTGTGCATGGAAATCTGGGAGATATCAGCATATCAAAGTTCGCAGCTTTAATGATGACGTGCATTGCATCAGCTGTACTCTGACGAGATGGTCTGAGAAAAACCAAGCTTCAAATATGTATTGTCTCTGCCAAAAATTCATTACCTCATTGTGAGGAAATAGGCAGAAACAACGTGGAAACATCTACGAAACTCTTGCCTTTTCTGTTCAAAAATATCAATTTTGGGAAAGACTGAAAAATAGCTCCAGAAAAGTAGCATATTAATTAGACTTTATAACCAGGGGGAAAACATTCCTATACTGAAGTTTGGTTTGGAAAAAATTGCTAAGAAACCTTTCTTAAAGTCTAACAATTGAAAATGGATTGGGTAGGAATTAGGGATATTACACCCCATAAGTTTTCATAGTTTGAAAATTGATATTTACACTAAAGCATTTAGAGATGAAAGAGTAAGTTATCCATCAACTTGTTTCAGGGCTTATAATATAATTCATAATAATGACATGTATATTTATTGAAAATTGAAACCATTAAGAAAATGTTAGAAATTTGTAAATCTAAGCAGATTTAATCCATTGTTTATTCTTCTAATGAATTCTTGCAATCTTTCTTTAGGTTTCTTTCTAACTTAAATAAGAGCTACCCAAATCATTTTGGCACACAGAAGAACAAAGCAAAAAACGTTCTTGTCCTATAAAAATACTTAGTGTTGTATAAGAGAATACAATAAAAGAAAGAGAAAGGAGCAAATGTTTGATTGCAGAAAAAAAAGTAAAAGGCTTAATATAATTATATGATTTGTGAATAAAACCAGATTTGTGTTTTTTTATTACTAACCACTGTATAATATATAAGCAGATCAGTGAATGTATTTCCTCTGTCAGGTGTGTATATGACTCAGGCAAACTCTATCCCAAACACAAAATACAGCACCTGGTTAACTACCCTGAAGAAATACAGAACCAATGAAAAAAGTATGGCAAACCCTTGTATCTTACCAATCTATTTAGTTAAGAATTTAGTTAGTTTTGTTTGTTTGTTTTCATTTTTAGTTTTTCTGTTTAGTTACCATGACTTCATTTTTTTTTAATTTGAATCAATAAACTATTCAATATAGATATGAGGACACAGGAAATTATGCTTTCCATATTCATATTTATATTTAGTCACCTGCTGTATCAAGTACAAGGCTACTACAATAATGCAGCATTAGTTGTTGATAGAACTCTGTCTGAGAATTTGAGATTAAAATATATCCCAGCCTCCGAGATGCCTTCACCAAAACTCTCAGTAATATTTTCACTGTTAATAAATGCAACTTAAATGCTAAGAAAGATCACATTAATAGTTTCTATATTCTAGTGTCTTAGATATATTTTCACTAGTGACATAACTAGTGATTACTACATCTGCTATATGATCATGCTACCAGCAAAGGTGTAAAATTTCCTCCTTTGGAATTGGTTTAAAAATGTGTTGGTCTTATTTGGATCAGGTTCTTATGTTGTATGTTCAAGTCCCTTAGAAAACTGGATAACTGCTGGGGATCTGGCTCAATGGCATAAGCGCCTGCCTGCAAGTGTGTGGTCATGAGTTTGAGCCCCGGTACCAAAAAAAAAAAATGGACAGCATGTTAGGGTCATTTTCACAGTAGTGGTGGTGTTTGAGGGCAAGACTTGGTGTTATAAATCTCTTCATGCTGTGGGGGATAAAATATGGAAAGTGGAGAAGCTACAAGGAGGCATCCCAGAAGTTCGTCAGGTGCCTTGGTCTGAACTTTATGTCCTGATTTATCTGAGTTATAGGAGTATCTCCCCATATAAAATATTCTAATATTTTCAGAAGATATTCTGAGTTTCCCTAGTCCTATATCATCAAGTCCCACTCCTTTCCATTGTCTCTCATTATTTTAGCCCCATCTGCAAGGTTCTAACATTTTGATGAGTACTTCCAAACCAGAGACTAGTTCATTCTTGCACAGTTAAAACCAATTTCAAGTGAAATTGATGCATATTTTGACAAGGAAAATGTCATCTTGTGAGATGTAACATTCATTTAAAGACTTCAAAGTACTTCTGTTTCCAGCAAAAAGACAGTGGGTTTATTTTCTAGCCCAGACATGGAATGTTGGAATTTGGTATTAGGAATAAGAATGTTCAGAGTAGCAAATAATGAAAAAAATTTGATACTCAAGAGACCTTAAGTACATCCAGCAAGATGTCAGCCTTCTATGTCTTGACTATCTGGTAGTACACACTTAGTCTTCCTTTTTTTGTAATGTTTACACTCAAATAATCAGGTCTTAGTTTATTATCAGTATAGCTTTCTTTTGGCTCAAGAGGATGAGCATCTTTGTTTAGAGGTATCTTCATGTTCACATTAAATCATGAGTCCTAATTACCTAACCCAAGTGTAACATTTGCTTCCTTCAGAATATATATGACATTTAACAACAGCCACCAATTTCTGCAATCCATGTCTACCTTTTATGCATCTCAAGCACTATGATGTTATGTAGGCCAGTTAACACATCAAATTGTATTTCATCTCAATTCACAGTAGGTGGCAGTCATAGGAATTGTCATAGTACTGTATACCAGGAGCTCAGCCACCTTACTTAAAGTCCAAAATAGGGTTTGCTACATGAACAACATAACAATCAATTCCATGATCCTATTTTGATTCTGAGTATCTGCTTCCTAGCGACAAGAAGGGTTAAAGGCAAGTATATTAAAGCCAAAGAAAAACAATGTGGTTCTGACAGCCTCTGTTACAACAATTAATTATAGAAAACTTATGCAGACTTAAGGATAATTTATTTTAAACTCCTCAGATCTATAAGAAGATAGAGTTCAGTGTTCTAGAGATAGGCTTTCATTACTCCGAGATTTCTAAAAGTATAAAGAAGTTGTGTAAGGGTGAGCAATAGCTGAATCTCTTGTACAGGATGACAGACAATTTAGTTTCCTTAACAATTCATGCTAAAATAATTAATTAGTAATGAAACTATTTAAATTTATAGTAAGATAATTAAATTATATTATTATGACCCAGTCAGTGCTTGAAATTACAAACTCAATCAGTGTTTTTTGTTTAAGACACTCTTAATTTCCCATGGAGTCCGTGTGATTTATAATGGGGAAGAATCAAAATATTGATTATGATTTGTAGTCATTAGAGGGAACTCAAATATACATATTCTAAAACAAAGCCAATTCATTATTTTATTATGTCATAGTGTTAATTGAAGGATTCTTCTTTATGACAAAAACAAATAACACTATGTGCCTTCTCTACCTACAATTTTATTAATGCAAGGTAAGACCAAATACAATCTGTTGATTTACTTTTTTCTTCACCCAAAAATATGATTTCATACTTGAAGCATGCATATATTAGTTTAGATTTTATATTGTATATATAAAAATATGTTGATTTGATGTCAATTTTACATCTAGCATTTAATTTACATAAATTAACATATTGCCTGTTTTATTTTTTGTATAAAGTTTTGTGTCCCAACAGTAAAATTGTGTCATCTAAGTACAAGATTACTTTAATTCTCCCTATGAATTCTTTTGTCTCTGTTTTCTCTTTGTGATCTGTTTGCATTGAGTAGTATATCCATTACAGTGTTAAGTAAAAGAGTACCTACAGGGATCATTTTCTTGTTAAAAAGCACAAATCATATAGTTGTATACACACACTGACTACAATTTATTTTTAAAGAGTTTTCAAAAAAAATTTTTCCTTTTTCCCGTAACATTAAAAACATTAAAAAGACATATCTGTACATACCCACTAACTTCAAATGAGAAATAATTCTCAAATTTACCTGTACATGTAAATGATAATTATAATATTCAAGTGTATAATGAAACATAAAATTCCAAAATAATTAAAGTAACAATATAAAATGAATGTTAATCTCTGAGAAATCTCTAATGAAAAAAATCATTGAGAGTCATTTTCGAAACCCCATGTAAAAATATCAATTAAAACATTACTAAAAATTACATAAACAATTCAGGGGTTGCGATGCCCCCTACCCTGCCTTTGTTGCCCAGAACTGCTTTTGCTATTCTATTCTTCTGTTTCCAAATGAATTTTAGAATTGTTTTCTCTAATTATATGAGATACGATGTTGAAATTTTGATTGGAATTGTATTATATCTGTATAACAGTTTTGGAAGTATAGCCATTTTCACTATGTTGGTTCTTCCTACCCAAGAGCAAGGGATGTAATCTCCTTTTTCTGAGTACTATAGTTTTCAATGTAGAGGTCTTTTACAACCTTTGTTAGACTGATTTCTAGGTATTTCAATTTTTGGATGCTATTGTGAAAGGTATTGTTTCCCTAATTACTCTTAGAGAGTTTGCTATTCATATACAAGAATGAATACATATGTATTCATATACAACAACATTGATTGTTGAGTGTTGACTTTGAATTCAGCTATGCTACTAAGTTTTTTTGTTAAATCTAGTAGTTTAGTGTAGTTTTGGGGGTCTTCTATATAGAGTATCATGTCATCTGCAAATAATGATAGCTTAATTTCATCCTTTCCTATTGTTATTCCTTTTATTTCTTTCTCTTGTCTGATTGCTCTGGCTAAAGATTTTAGGACTACATTGAATAAGAGTGGAGATGATGGACATCCTTATCTCGTTTCTGATTTTAAAGAGAAAGCTTTCAGTTTTTGTCCATTTAGTATGATGTTGGCTGTTGGTTTGTCACGGGTGGCTTTTATTAGATTAAGATAAAGATCATGTATTCCAAATTTCTACAGGGCTTTTATCATGGATGTGTGCTGAACTTTGTCAAGAGCTTTTCTGCATCTATTGAGACTGTCATATGATTTTTGTCCTTGGTTCTGTTAATATGGTGTACTACATTTATTGATTTATGTAGGTTGAACCATCCCTGCACCCCTGAAATGAATTACACTTGATTATGATGTATAATCTTCTTGATAATTTGCTGCATTCTGTTTGCAAATATCTTATTGAGGATTTTTGCATCTATGTTCATTACAGAGATTGGTCTTTAGTTTTCTTTCTTAGTTGGGTCTTTTGCTTGTTTTGGTATAAGGGTGATACTTGCTTCCAGGAATGAATTTGGGAGTATTGCTTCCCTTTCAATGTCATTAAAGACTTTGAGAAATAGTGATATTAGTTCTTCTCTAAATTTCTTGTAGATTTGAGAGATGCCAATTAACACAATGCTGAGATTCCACCTCATCCCAGAAAGAATGGCTATTATCAAGAAATCAACCAATAGCAAGTGCTGGAGGGGCTAATAGGAAAAAGGAACCCTTCTCCCCTGTTAGTCAGAGTGTAGACTGGTACAACCACTGTGGAAATCAGTGTGGAAATTCCTCAAAAACCTAGGACTGGAGGTCCCATTTGACCCAGCTATTCACCTTCCGGGTATCTTCCCAGAAGAATTAAAAACATTGTTCCACAGTGATATATGTGCGCCCATGCTTATAGCAGCACGGTTTGTAATAGCTAGATCTTGGGAACAACCCAAATGCCCATCAGCTGAGGAATGGATAAAAAAAAAATTGCAGTCATTTTATACAATGGAGTACTACTCAGCTATCAAGAAGGATAAACTACAGACTTTTACAGGTAAATGGATGCAACTGGAGACCATAATTATAAGTGAAATAAACCAGACTCTTATATGGAAACATTGTATTGTGTCCCTAGTGTAAGAAGTTGAAAGAGTAAATAAGATAAAACATGTACAACAGGTATTGTAAAATGGGAAGAAACTGTTGAAATAGAAAGAGAAACTGGGATGGGGGAAAAGTGAAAAGAAGGAAGAGAAAAGAAAACAATATGTATCTATACAAGATAGTTAAGATAGTTATGCTACTAATTTCTCTTAGTTTATTTAAAAGAAAGGTTTGTGCTAATATTGTTTGGGACAATTAAATGCATATACCTTGTACTTTGAGTAACTAATTCGAAGATAACAGTACACAATGTATGAATCATTGTTACTTTCCTATTACTTTATTTTGAATTTCTCTTTTAAAAATTACATAAACATATTGAGACATGGTATGTTATAGTCACTTGAGTTTTATTCTGGGAATTGAAGATGGTTTAATTTTAGGAAATTATAGTTTAATTCGTAGTAACAATAGAACTAATGAAAAAAGTTACATGGTCCTTTACATACACTTAGAAAAGCCATTTGAAAAATATGTTCAGGCTTCATGATTTTTTATTTTGCACTAGTGAAATTAAGTTTTTTCTTGTATCTATTCTTTCTGTTTTATTTTGCTTTTCTCCAGTATTTCACTTGCATTTACTGATACTGGTTAATTGCACTAATATAAATGTTTAATGCTTGCCATATTCCTTTACCACTTGATTTTGCTGGATTCTTTCAATCATGATTTATTGGTTTATATTATTATGGTTAAGGAATGTTTAAATTTTAGTTAAATTTCTTTGCAGCAAGGTTGTCTCATATGTGAATTTCATTTTTGCTTGTTTGTTTTTAAACTTGACCAGCACTGGGCTTTTTGATTTTTTGTTTCTCTTATTGTGGTCATGGAAGGTTATTATGTTT
>RJWT010027464.1:0-15478 GCA_004365215.1 Cuniculus paca | reverse complement strand
GTTCAGGCTGGCCTTGAGCTCACTTTGTAGCCCAGGCTGGTCTCGAACTCACAACAATCCGCCTGTCTCAGCCTCTCGAGTGCTGGGATTACAGGCGTGAGCCACCACGTGCTAACAACTCAGAGATATTTATCTTCAGTTTAAGTTGAGTCTCTATTCTTGTTACTGCCAAAATAACATTACTCTGGATTAACATTCTATTTTTTTTATTAGTACATGTTATCAGTGACTAATGTTTACATTCCTTCTGTGGAGTTGGTGCCTGTACATAACATGTCTTAATTCCTTTTTTCATCCCTTCTCTTCTACTCCCTTCCCACCCTCCCTCTTGATCCTCTTCCCATGTGAGAAAGATCTAGCTGCCTACTTCCTATTATCTATTTTTTATTCTTTATTTATAATTTGGGTTTCTCATATAAGAGAAACTATGTGATATTTAAACTTGTATGTCTGATTTATTGCTTACATTATGGTCTCAAGAGTGCATCCAGTTTCCTATAAATGAATCATGTTTATCTTTCTTTCTGGCAGAGCAGTACTCCACTGTGTGTAAATACCATATTTTTTTTCCACTATTCTCTAGGGAAATACTGTACATTAACAACGATGACACTCAGAAAACCAAAGGACAAATAGCAGCACATAGCTTGGTCCTCACAACTAAAAGATCTATCTAAGCCATATAAAAAGGACACTAATACAAAGTTACTATATTAATTATCAATTTACCTACTGAGAAGTTTAGCTGCACATTTTTCAACTAAAGGATAATTCAGCAAAACAAAGTCTGGCCTAGTTTTATGTCTAAAATGAAAACAGACAAAAAGTCATTTGAATTTAGGCCTCACATTTACAAATTTGTTACATATTTAGAATTGTAATACAGTACCTTAATATGAGGTTATATATTTATATGTAGTAGGACTAAAGGCTTTAACCTTGTAACTTTAAATTTCTACCCCTTTATTGGAGTGTGTTGATATTACAAACTAATCCTTTTTATAGATCCTATCATCAACCTATAAATATTTCATATTATAATGTATAAAGATTAATTTCTTATACAAAACACTTAAAATACACCATTTATAAGCCCAAAGAGTGAAATTACTAAGCTTCTCTAAACTTTTCAGAGGTTCTCTTATTTTCCTAATCTTAGCTTAGTTTCTCTTATATGTCTTGGTGTCTAGTTTCTCTACCTACCACATGAAAGATATCAAAATTAATAATGTCTTCAACCTCACAAGATCAATCTACACAACAAACTAGGTAAGGATTATACAAGATAAAAAGACTATTAAGCAAAGACAGACCACTGACAAAGGACTTGTATCCAGAATTTATAAAGAATACCTGTAAGCCGGGCATAGTGGCACACTCCTATAATTCCAGCACTCCAGAGGCTGAGGCTGAGGAATGCTGCAAGTTCGAGACTAGCCTAGGCTACAAAGTGAGTTCAAGACCAGCCTAAACTGCATGCATAGCGAGACCCTGTCTCAAAAACAAACGAACAAATCAGACAGCAAATTTCCTTATTAAAAAGTTAAGTGATTTCATCAGATCCTTTGAAAAGAAAAGACATACACATTGTCCGCATGAACCTGAGAAAGTGCTCAACACTATCAGCCATCAGGAGAATGCAATATTAAGCAAAGAGAACTGCCATTTCATGCCCACTAGAATAGTGATAATGAGTGATGATACTGATTCTGACAGGGTAGTGGAACAACTGTAACTCTCATGCATATTACTAAGGAGACTAAAATGATACACTTTGGACAAGTTTGGCAATATGCAATATATTTTAAGTATATAATAATCTTAAGGCCCAACAATTCTACTCCTAGATGTTTTCCTAAAAGAACACAAACTTACACAAAAAGTTGTATATGCCAACAAAAGGCTTATTTATTAATAATCTTTAGGTACTTATTAATTAATGTCTTTCAGGAGAAGTAGTAAAGAAAAAGAACGAAAAATGACTTTCGCACTTTAATTCTAGGTAAGATGGTGTATTAGTTACTTTTCTTGTCGCTGGGACAAAATGACAGATATCCACAATTTAAAGAAGGAAACATTCATTTTGGCTTACAGTTTGTAGAGGTTTTAGTTGGTTGGTTTCAAGGCAGGACAGGAAGGCAGAAGAGAAACAACTCAGAGCATGGTAACACAAAGTACCCCAGTGACTCAACTCCTCAAACTAGGCTTTACCTCCCAATATCACATTTAGCTACAAACTCATCAGTGCAAAAACCCAGTGATGAATATCATGCCTCCATGATACAATCACCTCCCAAAAGCCACACTTTGATTGCATATGGCTTTGGTGGGGTGTCTAGATATAAACAGTAAAGATGCTGTCAATGGCACTAATTAATGGGAAACAGAAGGAAAAGCAGATGTTTACAAAGAAAAATAACTTAGATTTACTGTGCTTAAACTTTTCCCCACAAAGCACATAAGGAGATGTCCAGAAAGTAACATGGAATTGGAATAAGGTTTGTTATGGTTTAGATCTAAAGTGTCCCCCAAATGTTTCATGTGTTTGGAAGGTGATTAAATCATGGAGGCACTACACTCATGAGTGGATTCATTCACTGATGAATTCAGCAGATGAGCGTGTGTGTGTGTGTGTGTGTGTGTGTGTGTGTGTGTGTGTTAGAAGGTAGCACCTGGTTGCAGATGGGTCACTCAAGGCAGGCATTACCTGGAAGGCTGCACTCTGTTTCCAGTTCCTCCCTTCTCTCTACTTCCTGGCTACCATGGGGTGAAGGCTTTCCAGACATGCCTTTGCACAGTGCCATTTCTGCATTGAATTCAGTCAACCATAGACTGAGCCCACTAAAACTGGGGCCCAAAATAAACCTTTCTTCCTTTAAATTGTGAGTATTGAGTATTTTGCTGCAGTAATGGGAAAGGTGACTAATACAAGAACATTCATTATTTATACAGACCTAACTTATTGAAGCCAGGAGGGGAATAAAATCCAGAAACACAATAAGCATCATACATAAATGTACACATGTGTATATATAAAACCTAGGAATATTATCTTAAGGTACAATATTCTGGGGAAAACATGAAGATCAAATTGTAAAAGAGTCAGCATTCTTAATCATTTTTATGCAAAGACTCTTTGGTAGTGTGGCAAAGCCTGTGGGTTCTTTAGAATCATGTTTTTTAAATCCATGATTATACAGGAAACCAACTCTATTGAAGTACAGTGTCAATTTTTTTAAAACTGAGAAATAGTATTAGAAATGGTAATATACAGAATTCTTTCTTAATGTACTAAAATGTATCTAGTAATAAGTCAATATCTATGATAATTTCTAAGTAGTGAGAATGTAAACAATATTTTAAGATATTACATAAAAAATATCTATGACTCCCATTACTGGAATAGCTACTATTAATAATCACTGTGATTTGTTTTCTACATTTACTGTGCAAGTAAAGGAAATGCTAAATTTTAACTCAGTGATAATGACAGTAAAAATTACTTTTTCCCATTCAAATTCATGAATGCATGAAATGCTACTTATGAACTTTCTGGGGAGTATGTGGATCCCTTGCTTAAGAACTTCTGAGCTAGGAGGTAAAATTAGAGACACATAAATTTGATTGACTATAAGGGGAATTACAGCAGCAAAGTAGTGCTTGCTAATTTTTTATTTTATTTTAAAGAGAATAAAACAAAACAAAACAAGTTAAACACAACAAAGCATTTCAGATCAGAACACTGCAAGCAATACAGGTCTTCAAAACAACAATAGGAGATTAACAAGGGCTACCCTAGTGTCTCGTTTTCTTCGAAATCACTGTTCATACATTCACACACAATAAACTCAAACAAAACAAAATAATATAAAACCAGATAAAACAAAAGAGTGAAAGTATTACAGGCCTTCTAATCAGACAATAAGAAATCAACAATGGCTACCTTAATGTCCTTTGTTTTCTTCAAAAAAGCTGTTCATATTTTCTCACATATTGTAATCAAATAGTAGAAAACAGACTTAAACCAATCAAATCAAAGAATAAAAGCATTATTGGACTTCAGAACCTTTTCCCCATATTTATCAGGGATTTTGTATCTTATTGAGTCTTTCACTTTCTTACACTAGGGAGATGATGCAGTGTTTACACATGTGAGTTTGATTTATTTCACTTTTGAGTATGGTCTCAAGTTGCATCCATTTACCTATAAAAGCCTCAATGTGATCCTTCTTTATAGCTGAATAGTACTCTATTGTACAAAAATACCACATCCTTTTTACCCATTCCTCAATTAATGGGCATTTGGCTTGTTTCCAATAGCTTTGGCTATTACAAATTGTGCTGCAAGCTAATTTTATACTGTAATGATAAAATACTACTTCAGCTTTTACAACTGTGAAGTGGAAAAGGGTGCAGTTCAAGAAACAGCTTAGTAAGCAAAGTAAGGTACAAAAGATCCACAAGTTCTAGTATCTTCAGAAAAAGAAAACAGCTTCAAAAATGTATCCTGAACAGAAATCACTGATAACCACCACATACTGACAATACAGTTTTATATCAATGTACACAGATACTCCACTCCCATTCTGCTTCATTCAAATGACATTTCTTACACAATGTATTGAATGTCTACCATGACAAGTTCAGAACAGATGAATACTACTGGTGCAAATCTTTTTAGTGTGGCCTAACTGCTACCTTAGATATATAAGAAACATTTCATGAAGGAACAGAATGAGTAAAGCATTTTCCTCTTATAGGAAAGATCCCACTGCATCTTTTGGAGCAAAAATTAATATAACACCTGGTCTTATTTTTGGGGAAATACAGTATTCAAATAACAAGTGCTATTCTTGCTTTCTTGCCTACTGAATATCAGTTATGAAGAGCCTTCCAAACACTGTTTTCTAACTTTTATCATCTTCAATTTTAAATAGCATGAATCTCTTAGTCAAAATGAAAATAAATTACTAGTAACATGTATTTTAAAAAAGTTGTTTAACCTAAAAAAGAGCAGATAGTTATAAAGGCACAGAATTACATTGCAACTAAAGAACACCTTTCCTTTTTTATAAGTGAAGTTATTAAAAATCAGTTACCAACTTTAAACTCATCTAGTATAATCATACATAGCTGAATTCCTAGCTATTTGCAGATGAAACAGGAGGATTTCTTGGACCCTAAAGTTCACAGCTGGCTTACACAATACTGTAAGACCTCCTTTCTTAAAAAAAAAAAAAGATTAACACTGTATAATCACCTTTTCAATGTTATAAAAGAAACACAGAGAAAGAATGTATATATTCTGCTCTCAATCTAGTGTCAAGGCATATAATGTAAATTAGATTATATAATTTCTTGAAGGGGTAACTTGAGGCTCATTCTATCTTCAATTTCAACACTCCTAAGGAGAATACTACTATAATAGGCCTGTATCTTAAGTACTGTGTCTTATATGCTCGGTGATCTACAATGGTAGAACAACATGGTGAATCAATAAATATTTCAAAATGATTCCTTTTTTTTGTTCTGGGAATTAAACTCAGGCCTCACACTTGCAAGGCAGGCTGTTGAGCTATATCCCCAGCCTGAGAATGATTCTTCACTATTCAAAAGGAATACAGACTGCATTAGCAACTGAGCAATAAGGCAATCTTAAAATTTATAGTTCACAGAAAAACAAGAATGAAAAATATTCTTTTACTTTTTCATATTTTACAGATCAAAGAATACTAAACATTCACTGAAGGGAATTATTTGAGAAAAAAAAATTTTTTTAAACTGGAAGGCTTATGAGCTACTTGTTCCAATGCTGGCAAGAATGAACACTTAACCACTGCTTTCAACTGTTATATATTAATTATTTCACTACTGAACATACACTATGAAATATAATACAAAATCAAGGGTAAAGGGAGAGGACATGGGCTCCCCGAAGTCTCTTTTTATTCCATAGATTTGATGATCTCAACAGCCCAAGCAGAATGAGGAATCTGCCAAGTCATAATATAATGAACAAAGAATCCTGACAGGTTTACTTTATTTGACATTTTAGGATGGGGGGAGGATTAAGCAAATAGAAGCACATTAGCGTAAAAAACCATACCATTCTTTGTTAAAAAAAGAAACTCTTCCTATGCCTATTTAAATAATTCTAGGCTTCATTTTTCACTTTCAACTTAATTTTTTAGTAAAAGTCATGTTCTATCATAGCTTAGGATATGGACATAGTATCTTCTTTTGATTCTAAATCTAAATTTTCCTCCTCATCTTTGCCATGAACAGATCACTACACCTGTGAATCTCCTAGAAAAAAGCAAAATCTAAATTCCCCTATGACCACAATTTTCCCTATTATATCTTTAAGCAATAAATACTCTTTGGAAGTTGGTTTACTGACTCTGGACTTTGGAAGTCTCTAAGAGTAAAATATATCTTTAGAGCACAGTTTGTCAAACTTTGTTGAACATTTACCTCAAGAGTTAACCAAAGTGAGAATCCCCCTTAAATTCATATTTATGAAATGCACAGTGATCTTACTCTTATGAGCCAAACATCTTAAAGCATAATACATAATTACAAGAAGGTTCATCAATGTCATAATCTTTCAAAGCCACTTATCTATTCTGTAAGACTTCATTTAGATAAAACAATACAGTAGAATATGTAAATTGACTTAACTGGGTCATAGCATACTTTACAATGCAAATCAATGATGAAAATTCCATAGTATACCCCTCCCCCTTTGAAGAACTGAACTCTTGCTCTCCTTTCCTCGGGATACTAGGCCTTCTTTATGTGACAAAGGTCATCGAATATGCAAAAGTAGTAAAGGTGGCACTGTCAGCCAGTACAGTATCATTAAAAGTTAGCTTGCTTTAAAATTTTTGTTATTTAAAAATTTCTTAAAACTGAATTTCAGAGTACAGAAAAGATTCAAAAACAGCACGGGGTTTTTATATATACTCCCAAACTTCTCTTAATGTTAATACTCAATATAACCACAGTACAATTAACACTAGCAAAATACTATTACAAACTTTATTTACAATTCACTAGTTTTGCAATAACATCTTTTTTTCTTTTTTAGAATCCAAACCAGATGCCATATTACAAGCTGTCATGTTTCTTTCATCTCTAATCAGTGAAAATTACTTAGTCTTTCCTTGTTTTAAATGACCTTGACATTTTTGATGAGCACTACATAACTATTTGGTACAATGTTCCTCAAATTATCTATCTGATGCTCTCTTATTAGTTTGAGGTTAGCCATTTTTATCAAGAATACTATAGAAGCAATATACCTTTTTCCATGTACCGTAATACACTGTATTAGATATACCACATTACTGGTGATGTTAACCATGATAACTGATTTAACCTGGTTGTACTCAATTTCTCTACTGCAAATTTACTATTTTTCTCTATAATTACTTTCATAGAGGAGTAATTAGACTGTGCAAATATCCTGCTTCTCATCAAACTTTTGCCACTTATTTTAGTGGCGAATGATTACTGTGATGTTCTTAAGGTGATTTTTATGTCCCTCATTCCTCCTATATTTTGTAAGCTCAGAATACTTCTGTAAAAAGCGTTGTCCCTTAATCCTTATTTATTCATTCGCATACACATTATCAGCATGAAAACGGATATTTATTCTATGGGCTATATTGCAATTCTCGGTAAAGAGGTCCTCGGATGACTCACTCTTTTTTTTTTTTTTTTTGCGGCACCGGGGACTGAACTCGTGACCTTGCACTTGCCAGGCAGGTGCTTAGGCCACTGAGCTAAATTCCGGGCCCTTCTATATTGCAATTCTATGGTTAGTTTGATGTTCCAATTCTAATTTTGTTTCCATCCTTTTTTTTCCTTTTTTTCCCGTCTTTTTTGAACAGTTACTTTCTGGCAATATAAAATACTTCCAGCTCATCTTGTATTTTTCCAGTTCAAGCCATGGCAAAAGCACTTCTCTTCAAGAAGATGTGGTTCAATATACTAGAAATTCCTAATTTTATTAAGGACACCTATCAATATAAGTAGATGTCTTGTATATCAGTGAATACCTGGTATAACTTTCGACCATGTATTTTAGAGAGCACTTGTCTCAGTGGGTTGCAATAACAAAATATCTTACACTGGGTAACTAACAACAGAAATTTATTTCTCAGAGTGATGGAGACTGGGATTCTATAAAACTTTTAATGAAATAAAGTGAGTATGCTGTGGATACAATATATAACTAGCCAAAAGGAAATATTAAATGGTAGTAGTAGTTCATAATTATATGTAAACTAAAAATGAGATGGTAATTTACAAACTAACTGAGCACATTTCACAATCACAATGTTTAGGTATTTAATCATGTTTTCTGCTAGAATCCTAGGATCCTCTCTCTTTTGTAAATAAGCAGAAAGTAAACTACCTCACAGGTTCCAAAGTGACTTAGGGATAGGTAATTCTTTAAAACAGAATTATAATATCGTATTACCAAATGATGTGGGAGAAATTTATGTGTTACAGCACATGTAACAGTACTATTTATATAAAAATTGCATTTAAAGTGATCTTGAAAAGTAAGAAACTGAAAATATCACTTAGAATTATGATAAGACAAAATTTCAACCTATTATAAAAAGTTGAAATGCTACGTTGCTTCATCGCAGGCATGTAATTCACGTGTTTTTTCTTTTTTCACTAGGATGCATCATCCATTTAACCACAGTACTGTAAAAAAAGAAAAATATCAAGAAAAAAATAGCTGACCCAGCAACGTACCAAACCTCATCTTTTTTAATGCCATTCAGGACATATGAAATATTTCAGTCTAAGGCTAATTTCCTTAACAGTCAACTTAGTCATATAGTTAAGAAACCAAAGGGAAATACAATCTTAGAAATTGTGGACTAGCTGGGCCTGGTGGCACATGCTTGTACTCCCAGCACTTGGGAGGCTGAGATAGATGGATCGTTGTGAGTTTGAGACCAGCCTGGGCTACAAAGTGAGCTCAAGGCCAGCCTGAATGGCATAGTGAGACCCCATTTCAAAAAGACAAGGGCTGGGAATTTAGCTCAGTGGCCTAAGTGCCTGCCTGGTGAGCACAAGGTCATGAGTTCAATCCCTGGTGCTGCAAAAAAAAGAACTGTGGACTATGTTTAAAGATAGATTACTTACTTCGAAGGGCAATCAAAATTTTCCTTGGGCTTTAAGTACATTTTTAAATAAGTGAGGTGAGGTGAAAGATTTGTCAACAGTAGTTTTATTCTAGACTTATCTAACAACTTTCTATTTTTAGGTAAATAATGACAGCCACTAATTTTAAAGCATGTAAAGTAGTAAATATTGTAGTTAGATACCATTTAAAGTACCATGAAGAGCCAGGGATTTAGCTCAGCAGCTCAAGTGCCTGCCTGTTAAGCCCAAGGTCATGAGTTGGATTCCAGGTACCAAAGAAAGACAGAAAGAGCCATAAAGAGCATAAAAGCTAAAAGAGACAAAATATAAAAAAAAAAAAATCAGAGAAAGTCAAACCTCTAAGACATGCAGTATTTCAAAGAAATTTTACAAAGCCCAACCTCTGTTATCACTGTATTTTCTCTCTCTCACACACACAAAATTTGTGACAGGAAAACTTAAGAGTAGTCAGTTCTCATTAAAAAACAAAAAAAATATACTTTAGAAACATTTCACAGGGAAAAAAATTTTTAATACATCAGAATACATAGCAACTATGAAGGTAAATGCTGACCAGGGTACTATTTTTGTATAAGATTTTAAATAGATTTCTCCTTTATTGGCTTATTCCTGAACTGTAGTTCTGGATACATATGGTATACTAAAATTTCTGTAGCTATTTGGTGTACTGAAATTTGTTAGGTTTGAGCCCTATTATTCTAAAAACCAGATCTATGCATGTAGTGTGTACACATATGCATTGTTTATTTTGGGGGGTTACTGGGAATCTAACTGACCTTGTGTTTGCCAGGCAGACACTTGTGCCACTGAGCAAGCTATATCCCCCACCCTCATGCCTTTTTTAAAATTTTACTTTTCCACATATGCCTAAAATGCATTAATTTAATTGTACATAAATTGACAGACAAGTACAGTTGGTCTTTTGCATTCACCTGTGGGTTCCACACTCACAGATTCAACCAACTGAAGATCAAATATATTTGGGGGGAAAAAACTGCATTGAATAGACCTTCTAGACTTTTTTGGGTCATTATTCTATAAATAATAAAACCTAACAACTATTTACATAGCATTTATGTTGCAATATATAATCAAAATAATCTAGAAGTGATTTAAAATATACAGAAGGTTCCTTTTGTAAATGTGAAGGAGATCTAGAGATGGAAGGAAGGGGAAGGAGAAAGGGAAAATAATAAACAGGAGGATGTGTCTAGGTTACATGCAAATATTATGCCTTTATATATAAGATATTTGAGCATCCATGGATATTTGAATCTCCAGGGATCTTAGACCCAATCTCCCATGGATAGGAAGGGATGGTTGTATATCACATATTGAAGAGTATCTTTTACAGATTTTGTTACATGACTTTGACTAAAATTTCATTCAAAACATGAACATGAACAAGAAACTGAACATAGCATCTAAAATAGATAAAAAGTAAAAAAATCACTTTGGGGACTGGGGATTTAGCTCAGCGGCCTAAATGCCTGCCTGGCAAGTGCGAGGTTGTGAGTTCGATACCTGGTACTGCAAAAAAAAAAAAAAAAATCACTTTGTAGAGTTCAAATTATACCTTAAAATATCTTAAACAGCACTTAAACATGGTCTACAAATATCATAAATTATTGTGTGTTATGAAACACATTTTTTAAGAATGGGAATTCCACTCCATATGCAGAGATGGTTATAGTACATAAGGCACACAGAAACCAAAAGCTATTAAAAGAACAATGAACTCATTCATCTCCTGCATCATGGTTTCTATGGAGCACGCTGTGACCTAGTAGAGTGTGGACAGTTGCCCACATGATACAGATTTTTATTTATTGTTATAATCTCTTTTTGGCAGGGTGCATAAAATTCATGCCCTGTATTACATATGTAATGCTTTAGGAAATCTAAGAAAATCTTCACTTTTACCTGGTGGTACTAAGAAACAGAAAAAGGATGAGAGAAGACAAAACACTTTTTCTTGAAAGTCGATTAGAATTCATAAAGGAAGAAATTAAGAGTGAAAAACCATTAAATTACACATACTTATAGGAGGATTTCAGTGTGCCTTTGCAGTTGATACTAAGCAGTAAAATAAAGTAAAAGGCTTTTCGAGTGGGAATAATGGGTTTGTTTTTCAAATAAAACTAGTGATGAAAGACCACAGTAAACCCAAGAAAATATAAACAGCCATATTTTCAATTAAAAATTTATTTTTAAAAGGAATTTTATGGACCTGGTTAGATTCTCTTATCAACAAGCACTTAGTCCTTGTCAGTCAAACTGAGATATGGGCTACTTATATGAGGAACCTAGAATGCAGGATAGGGTTTTCAAATCTTCAGATTTTCTAGAAAATAAGAGAGGAAATATTCATTCAGCATTTATTGAGCAAAAATTTATGTGCGAAGTGCTAGAAAAATTTGATAGTAGTCCCAGAGGAAAAGAATCTTAACAGCTCCGGACAGGAGAATGTAGAACTAGAAGTTTAAAGAAATAATTAAATTTCGATGTAGCCACCTTTGAAATTCGGCATTACAGTTGGAAGAAGAAAACCTTGAAGTAGACAGAAATAAAAACCTGTAAAATCAGGACTATAACACAGATTTTTCTGTAAATAGCAAAGGTTTAAAGCTTCAGATTATCCAGTGAGTGTGCATAAAACTAAAAGGAGGCTGAGAATTGAGCCTCAAAAGAAAACAGCATTTAAGGGCTGAAAGAAAGAAATAAGAAATCTCACTTTAGCCCCTTACACCTCCATCTTTATATTAATAAAAAGAGAAAAACAATGTTTAGAGGAATAAAAGATAACTGAAAATGGTTAAAGCTATTTGGTGAAAGCCAAAGGAAAAAAAAATCACAAGACAGGAGTGATTCACAAAGTCAAGAAGCTCATGGGCTAAGATGGTATCCTTGGTTTTTGAAGGATACAGTGGACACTTGGTACAGGTTGTGAGGGAAGGATCTGGCTCATGCATCCAAAGTCTCCTAATTATATCACTCTAATCTCCTTTCTTGGGGATTTAGTTTCTGAATAGAGAGCACCATTAAAAAACGCAATCACTTCATCTAACAATTCTACTGACTTTTGAGCTTTTACATACTTATTTGGGCATGTTTATTTTCTAGAGATAAGTTGGTCTTTTTACTACCTGTACTATAGACATGGAAGAGGCCAGATTCATCCTCTCACTGCTCTAGTGGTACTAAGAATGGGAAGTAAAGGTCTTAGATTCAACCAAGTGAATGATTCCTCTCAGGACTTGAAAAAACAAATATGTTAAAGAAAAATAAACCTGAGGTTATGCTGATTATTTATCATAGCACGTGCTTGGATGAGGTACCTCCATATTCCTAGGTTCCTTCTTACATGCCAACCTTGGTCCTGTAGCCTCCCAACAATTTTGAAAATCCTCGATATTCAACAGCCTCTCGGTAACTCTCTTTTTCCTTAACTACTATGTAAAATTACTAACTGTGAATAAAGAACTATGATTCAGGACCTATTCATTGTTCTTTCCTTCTTCTACTATGAAAATTCTGCTTAACTGTTACTGCAAAGCCTGTTCTTGGGACAATACATTTTTTTCTAGCTCTCACTTCAAGTAAGATTATTTGGATTATTGTTTTTTTTGTAGGTCTTCAAAAATTTCTCAAACATGTAGAACAACCACAATGTATCTCTAGGCAGTGATTCAGTGAAAGAGTTTTAAGAAAGTCTAGAAAGATTTGAGAAATTTAAAAACTACATAATTTGAAGATCATGTAGTAAGCCTGTAACAGTATTTCCTAGCAAAATTAAAAAACTACTGACGAGAAATGTTTAAATCACCAAACACATTTTCAGTATTTATGAAAAAGATACAGCTTTTATACTATATAAGAAAATGGCACCTCCAATGTTTTTTAGACAAAAAAGAGTGCTGGATGACACCACGATGTCCAAAGATAGCTCAATATTGCTATTTAAATGGAAAAGACAAAGATGACACTAGACTAAAGCCTTTGTTGGTGTACCACTGTGAAAACTCCAGCACTCTCAAAATAACGTTAAGGAGGCTTGTTTTGTGATGTTCAAATCATAAAGATGGATGCAAAGAGGCAGTCATGATGTATGAGGAATTATCTATCCTTCATGATTCATCAAAGTGCATATAAAGAAGGAAAATCTTCCATATAAGGCTGTACTAATAACAATAAATGCTCATGTAAACTTTCTAGTTTTTGAATATATTTAAAGGCTTTTTTGCCTATCAGTTAAATATCAATGCAGCTATGGGTAACAGACATGTCACCGATTTTAAGCTTATTACTTAGTATCTGATGGGGTGCTAATGCATTTGATACTACTTTGATGTAAGATTTATGAAAGAGTTCTGATAAGATACTGTAAATGAGCTGCGCTTGGACACAGGTATCACAGTAAACAATTTTTTTGTTTTGTTTTGTTTTTTGAGAAAGGGTCTTGTTATGTAGTTTAGGCTGGTCTTGAACTCACTATGTAGCTCGGGGTCTGGAACTCATGGCAATCTTCCTGTCTCAGGCTCTTAAGTGCACAGATTACAGGTATGGGCCACCACATCCAGCTATCACAATAAACAATTAAATGGAGTATAAAAGAATCTAGCATTATTTTATGTAGACTTCAGAAGTTAAAGAAAATGCTGACCATAAAGCAAAAGCCTTACATCTTGGTAAAGGAAGCTGGATTTAATGAAGTGAATAATGAAAATATGAAAGAGCCATAAACAACACTTAGTGAAGAGAGTGTATGATTCAGAAAATTTTTCAGTTTGATGCTCAAAGTCAGCCAAGTAAAGATTAAGAAGTCACAAATATTTCACAAAATCTTTAAAAGAAACTTCAGATTTTGCAGATGAAATGGTGGTTGTTACAGATGATTTTTTTACTGTGACATAAAGACTTGCCACATTAAAAAATAAAATTGCAAGCAGAGTCTTAGGTGATAGTAAAAGAAAAACAGAAAAGTGAAGGGAACTGAACCAGTGTATCCATGTTGAAGTGGCTGGTTTTTTGTTGTTTGTTTTCATCTCGTTTCTTTTATGGCTTCAGCTGATGGCTCAGCGTTCACTTCATAGCTTCGGCGTGAGGGAACCTCAGGTATGTACTACACTTCACACTACTTCACTTGCTTTCTATCACTATTCACCAACACACACCAACAGGAACTGTGTAAAATCTCTCCCTTCTAACCACTAAATTTCACTTAAGCAACTCTCCAAACCCTTAACACTGCCCTATTTTGGTGAGTACTACTGGCAATCATTAATTTCATTATTTGTTTACATTTTAGTACATATTCCTTGGTTAAACCATTTAACTGCTCTCTTTTGTGTTTGTAAAGGAGATGAATAATCCTTAACATGTTCCTACTGGCTTGAACCACCAGTGGTACTTGTATGACTGTCCCATAGGACAGCTTGTATCACTGATGGTACAAATGGATCTCATCAGCTTTATCAGTCAAAATTTTTACTAATAAAACTAATAAAAAGTCTTAAATGAACTGAATTCAGTTGCTTGAATCTGAATAATTACTGCCTAAATATAATCACTGATACTATTCATACCAAATGAAATTATTTCAATAAGCAACAAATTCATTTATTTCATTAAATTTATTTGTATTTGTGAATTTCTTTAAAACACTTTATACATTAAGAAGGCTGATTTGTGCAGAGTGCGTGAAATGTCAAAATACATTTGTTCTTTTTTTGCAGCCACAGAAGCATCCAGTTTTTCAGGTAATTTTCAGTAACATTCTCTGCATCACTTGTATGTGTCTTGCTGATGCTAAGTAAGCTTCTATAAAGTGAATGTTCTTTTAAGTAATTTGCACCCGTGGCATTTCTTTAAAGGCTGTTTATCATTAATTCTCTAAATTTTAACATGGATATGTAACATACATTTACAATTGCTATAGCACAAATTAACTGTATTACAATTTTTTATACCATTTTACTGTTTTTTTTAAGGAACTGTAATATGATGACATGGTCTGCTAAATCAAGCCTTTCTTTTCACTACTGTAATCAAAGATGAGATTAGATTTTATGTTTCCAGGTTTTCCTATCAGTGTACATACATGATTTTTATAAGCTGTTAACATAAATCAGTCCATTTAACAAATTTTACACCAGAACAATATGATTTGGCTATGTTTTTGCTTTGTCTTTGCTTACACTAATAAAAATTTTCAATCTGGCTATATTATGCTGCAAAAAAAAATTCTTTTTGTGAAAGTTCTTGTGCTAGGGGTATAACTAGAATA
>RJWT010027463.1:0-15481 GCA_004365215.1 Cuniculus paca | reverse complement strand
TCTCTTTAAAGTGAATTGCTCTATTACAAAAAAAACGCTCCCATTTAAGGGAATAATCCTGGGTCTGGAGGGCCCATCCCATATTTTTCCACTGTAAATTTGTACTTAGCATTGTAGTAGCTGGCTGTCCATCTCAGCATCTTTCTGTGAGGCATACAGAAGTAACCTATTTGTTTACCCACTTGGCATTGCACATAGCAGAGTGTGCCAGCACCAGGTTGTGGGCAGACTCACAGAAGCTGCTTGGACCGAGGCCAGAAAAACCAGTCATTCTGGAGCTCCAGGTTGTGGGCAGACCTGCAGAAGCTGACTGAACCGAGATCCGCTCCCATGCGAGTTTCAGGCAGTAACACGTAGGTTCCTAAACAGCTTATAGATTCCCAGGGCCTGACCAGGTCTGCTGCCCTGCAAACCCCAGGTGGCTTGGTGCCCAGCTCAGTGCAGAGACACAGGCACCCAACGTCAGATGTATGTAGCCAGCACTGGCCAGAAAAGACACACAGTCTAGCTTTGGAGAAGTTGTGGCCAGTGCTGGGGTGCCTGGGACCACACTACTCAGGTTTGTGGAAGAAATCAGGAATATGCCAAGACGAAGCAGGAGAGGGCAATCTCTGGCATCAAACCCAAGCAGCGCTATTCCATGAGAGGAAAACATGGAGATCGAGAATTGCACAACTGAAATGTCTGAAGGGATCTCAACTGAAGTGAAGAAACAACTTCAGGAAGCTATAAGAGAAATTAGAACAGAAATTCTATCCCAGCTAAAACAAGAAATGAAAACCATAATAAAAGAAATACTAAGCATCTCTAAAGAAGACACAGACAAAAAAATAGAGGAGCATAGGAAAATGAGGGAAACCATGAATGAACAGTATAAGAGAGATTTAGAATGTATGAAACAGATTCAAAGAGATATTCAGAAAATTAAAAATTCATTCAAAAGCTGGCATGTTAACATGAAGGAAACTAAAGACAGACTTTCAAAGCTTAAAGACAGGTTTGCAGCCTATGATCATGAAAGGAAAGATCTCTTAAAAATAACAAGGTCTCAGGAAGTGACAATTCAACAGCTAGTGGACAACTCAAAGATGCATAATTTAAGAATTAAAAATGTGACTGAAGAAGCAGGTAGCAAGACAAATGACATCAGGACCTTATTTACAGATATAATTTATGAAAACTTTCCAAGCATAAAAAAAGAATATGACATTCAAGTAAGTGAGGCATATAGAACTCCAGCTAGCCATAACCAAAACAAATCTACACCCAGACATATAATAATCAAGATCCCAGAAATTCAGTTTAAGAACAGAATATTAAAAGCTGTTAGAGAAAAGAAACAGATTACCTATAAAGGAAAACCCATCAGAATCACATCAGACTTCTCAACACAAACCATCAAGTCAAGAAGAGGCTGGAGTGAAGTAATGCAAGTCTTGAAAGAAAACTACTTCCAACCCAGACTGATGTACCTTGCAAAACTTTCCTTCAAAATTAATGGAGAAACAAGATACTTCCATGACAAACAACAACTCAAGGAATTCAGGACCACCAAACCAATCCTACAAAGATTACTAAAGGATATTTTAGAGAGAGAGAAGGACCACGGTGTCAGGAACAATGACAGAGGGGGACCATCAAGTGGGGCCAGTCAATTGAATGGAGAGGAAAAATAGGGAGCCAATGGCAGGAAAATAGCATGGCAGAGACAATGCAGTGCAAGAGGGCCTCAAGGCACCAATAGAAAGAAACACAGGCACAGTGATCAGGAGACAGGATCCATCAATATGCTCTATGCAAGAAACACATTTAGCTAGAAAGAAAATTCATAGTCTGAAAGTCAAAGGAGAGAGAACAATGCTCTATGTGACAGGGAGCCAGAAAAAAAATAAAATAAAATATGGGTAGCCTGCCCATTAACTGCAGAATGGATAAGAAAGACATGGTATTTTATGTGATGGAAACCTACTCAGCTATAAAGGAAGATAACCTCAAGGCTCTTGTAGGTAGATAGAAGCAACTGGTAATAGTGCTCATGGATGTAATGGATCAGAGTCACAAGGGTGAATTTTGTGTTGTCTCCATAGTGTAACAGACTAAAGGTGTTTGTGGGATCCAAAATGCACAATACATATTGGGAAAGTCAAAGGGGAGGAATTATCTAAAAAGGGAAGGAAATGACCACTATTAATCTATTATCATGATCTGAAATTCAGAGTGTATTCATTGTTCTGATTAGTTTCATTTTATTCTGATTTGTTTGATTTTATTCTACTTGATGGCATGGACAGCTATTTTAAAGATAACAAAATATATAATTGCAGCCATCGAGGATGTCCAATTATCTTGTTTAGAAACCCTGTATGGTTTTCATTGTTTGCTTTGATTCATTTTACTCTATTCTGTGTGGTTTGATTGTAGTATGTCTGAAAGTGTAGGCAACTATTCTGAAGATAACAAATATTATGGTATCCAGTGCTCTTTTGCTAGTATCTTGAAATTCTATATTGCTTACATTGTACTGCTTTGTTTTTTTATGTTTTGTTTTGTTTCTACTGTTTTAGTTTGTTGTATTTTGTTTGATTTTACTTATCCCTGATGGTATGGGCAGGTATATTGCAGATAACAAGAGGCATTATGGTAGGCTTATCGATTGCTTTTTACCGTGTTTAAAAGTCATGTACCATGTTCATTACTTTGTTTTGATTGACTTTACTGTGTTTTGTTTTGTTTGGTTTGGTTTGGTTTGGTTTGGTTGTATTCCTTTCAAAAGAAAAAAAAAAGAAAGATAGAATTACTAGATCAAATATATTATCATATTCTGGATATACTTCCCAAATTACTATTCTAAAGGGTTAAACTACAGTAGAGAATGCTTATTTCACCATGCATTTGTCAAAAAGAAGCTCACCATTTTCAAGAGATACTGTTCCAAAGACTCCACGGTAGCTAAGGGTTCCATCTTTAACATTCTGCCAGTCCGATCTATCAAGGCAGTTTCCCCAGGTGCACGTTCCAACCGAAATCGTAATCTTCTTGTAAGTATCTGTAGAAACATGATGAAAATTCTTTAGAAAATACCTTCCTTTTTTCTTACGATTATAAAAATGACACATAATACTGATCACAACAACTGAGATTTGTAAGGTATGACCATAATGGGAAAATAAATTAGTATCTGTTTTCTAATGTTTTTTTATAAAAAAGACCACTGAATAAGTGATAGTACTTATTAAGAGAAAACGTTAAGTAACTTTTTTCTAAGTGACTTCAAATTTACATACATACAGTAGTACCTCACTTCATAAATGCTTTTGTTTGCAAACAATTCGGTTAGCAAACTCCACATCAGGTGACAAATATGCCCACAGTCATCTTCCCCACATGAACACAACTGCAGCCATCTTCCCTCAAATCATAAAACAAATTAAGCTTGTAAACCGAGGTACCAGTGTAGTTTAAAAAAATTATTATAAAACATTTTAACAGAAGCATTAAATCTCTAAGTTAAAACTCCTTTTCTAGATAAGTTTCTAAAATGTAGCTAAGCAGCTATTCTTTTATGTATGATCTAAAGTTAATGAACTTTTTGAAAGGTAAGATGATTTTTAATCTAATACATTTTAGTAAGCAGTAAGTATGGAACTAGCAATTTCTGTTCACTTTGTTTCTGTAAAAATCTTAACTGACTCCTACATAAACAATATTAAATATTCATATGTGCATTTTGGTAGCACTGTAAACTGCAGAATTATCAAAAGGCACATTGCTGGCCTCCCTGTTTTAGGATCTTGCACAATTTCCTATAACAGAAACTGCGTACAAAAGATGTGGGTGCTCTTATGACTATATAAGCAGGTGAATTTCCAGTCTTTGAGACTATTTTCCTGCTCAATTATCAAAGATAAAGCCTACAAAGGATGGACCGTATACAGTACTATCGTTCTACTAGTCTGTCTAAACAAAATGCAAAGTAGCACTTTACAATTTTGAATATTTGTAAATCTTGGGTACATGAACTACACTTGAACTCTGCAGACAAACTCAGTAGTGCTGAAATCTAGTGCATTTGGCAACTCTATCAGGTTTTTAGGGGTATGTCAAGTTTTGTTTGCTTTGAGTAGGCAATGCTTAGGAAAATACAAATTCCCAGTCACTTATTAAAGGTTGTATTTTAGAGAAATTAAAGTTAACAGTTAAAGCAGAGGACCTGCAAGGAAAAACTAAAGCAACTCACAGAAGATATGCTAAAAATCTGGGAAGGATATTAGCAATCAAAGTTTATTTGTTCACATCTAGATCCTAGATACTAACAAAAACAATGGGCAAATAAATGAACATCTATAAAGGATGAGAGAGAAGGGGAGGAGGGAAAGAGAGAAGGAGAGAGAGAAGAGACAAGGACGAAAAAGGCTATGAAACCATGTGATGAATACAAACAGTAAAGGTTTACATGATATGGCTCTAACCAATGACACACAGACATGAAAGAAATTATGCTTCAGCCAGGGGTTTAGCTCAATGGCATAAGCGCCTGCCTGACAAGCAAGAGGTTATGAGTTCGATCCCTGGTACCAAAAAAACCAAACCAAACCAAACCAAACCAGGAGCCAGGCGTGGTGGCTCACACCTATAATCCCAGCACTCGGGAGGCTGAGACAGGAGGATCATTGGGAGTTTGAGCCCAGCCTGGGCTACAAAGTGAGCTCAAGGCCAGCCTGAATGGCATAGGGAGACCCTGTCTCAAAAACACAAGGGCCAGGGATTTGGCTTAGTGGCCTAAGTGCCTGCCTGGCAAGCATGAGGTTGTGAGTTCAATCCCTGGTGCTGCAAAAAAAAAAAAAAACACAAAAAAGAAATTACGCTTCAAGTTTTTTTGCATATTTAGCATACACAAAAAAGGAACTTGCTATGGTCTGAATCTTTCTGTTCCCTCCTACTCCCACCAAGCCTAAACTGATACATTAAAATGCAATATGCAGTGCAGTGGAACAGACAGGTAGGGTTTTCGGGAAGTAATTAGGTCATGAGGGTAGCAACTTGAAGAGTTTGTGTAGGTGAGAACACATAGTTTAGAAGAGGCTTTCACCAGACACTAAATCTGATGGTGCTTGACAAAGGACTCTCCAGCCTCCAGAACAGTGACCATTAAATTACTATTGTTTGTAAATTACTCACTCTAAGGTGTTTTGTTATAATGGCCCAAATGGATTAAGACAAAACACAACTCAAAATTCTAGACCAACTCTTTTATTTGTGTTTCCTACTGATAAAATATTTTTCTGTTTATAATCTATAATATGTAACTTGTACAATATTCTTAAATGAATAAACACAATTTATTCTAGTTATTTCATTTTTAAAAAAAAAAAGACTAAAATGCTAATACATTCAAGGCAAGACTCGTTAGAAGTATCAAATGGCATTTAGTCTAAAATCTTAAAGATTAAGCAAATTTGTTCTTAAGAAAGAAAAGCGTATCACTGTTCCTAGATGCATTCAGCTACACTGACTACTGCCTTTTTCATGGTTACCTGGAGGTTATACGTGGATCCAGGTGTATCATACAAATGGAGAGGTAGGCGTTCAATTGACTCTAGTACAGCTATTAATTTTCGAATTAATGCAACTGCTGGTCGACTGTGAAGAAAAATATAAATGTTAAGAGCTTAATGCACACAAATTCACACAAATGCTCATGTTGGAACTACTGCAACCAATCTGACCTAGTCCTCCAAATACAGTTATGTTCAAAACTCAATTTTCTTCATTTAAGGATATTGCATTTTTCTAATAAAAGTATCAATTGCATTGAAAGCAGATGTAGAAGTTATTGTTAACACCATTACATGAAAAGAATACAAAATATTAAAGTTGTAAAAATGAAAATACTTCATGGAAAGAGATATTTTTTCTCACACAGTAAGAGAGTGTGAATTGGCATAATATTTATGGAAAATAATTTGAAAATTTGGACCAAGAACCTTTAAAAACTACCCACAACATCACAGTAAACCACTTAAGGAATTTATGTAAAAAGTTACTTCCCAAAAAAAAAAAAAAGTTACTTCCATTGAGATTAGTATATTTTAGTATTAATTTGCAAAGACTTACAATGTTTAGTACAGTAATTTTTTTAATCTCCTTTTTTTATGGATCTTTATTTTACTATACAACTTCTTTTTAATATCCTCCCCCAGTATAGTAATGTTTCAATAAATTACCCATGAAAATTTACACTCAATAGAATGTTAACTGAAGTCTATAAAAATAGTTATTAAAATACATTCAATCACATTCACAAGTAGACAAAATGGAGGAGGGAATACTAAGAAGAGGATATACATACATATATATATATATATGTCTTGTACTAGTAAAAATTTTTAAAAATAAAATAAAAAGGGTCAGGGAGTTGGCACAGTGTCCTAAGCTCCAGCCTGACGAGCGTGAGGGTCCTGAGTTCAATCCCTGGTGCCGCAAAATAAATAAAATAAAATAAAATAAAAATACAGCAAAATAGTACATATAACGCATCCTCACTGACCCATGACCCAGCTGCAACAATTTGCTACTAACAGTCAATGTATTTCTTTTTTTTCTTTTCTTGTTGGTACATTACAGATACACATAACATGCATCACAAGGAATTTGTCCCTGTACATGAGAGATCTTGCTTCTTCTTTTTCCTTTCACCTCACCTCAATCCTTGTTCCCCTCATTTACAAAGTTTTGTTTCCATTTTTGCTTCTATTCTTTTTTTCATTTTCCTTTTTTCCTCCCCTCCCCTGTTCTCCTCATTTGAACATTTCTTTCCATTTCTCAGCATCTGCTATACATTTTGATCCTTATTTACCCTTTTAAGTTTCTCACACCAGAGAAAATGTGGCTTTTAAACATGTGTGCCTGATTTAGTTCACTTAAAGAGTATGTTCTCAAGGTGCATCCATTTAGCTACAAATGTCTCAAGTTTATCCTTCTTTATGGCAGAGTAGTACTTCACCATATTAAAAAAAAAACCACATCTTTATCCATTCATCAGTTTATAGGCTTTTGAGCTATTTCCAAGAATTAGCTATTACAAACTGTGCTGCTATAAACATGTGTGTGTATCTATCACTGTGGTATGATGGTTTTAATTATTTCAGAAAGATACCAAGAATGGAAATAGCTGAGTCAAATGGAACCTCTAGTCCTAATTACATTTTTTGCAGGGGGTGTTACTGGGAATTGAACTCATGACCTCGCGCTTGCCAGGCAGGCACTGTGCCACTGAGATATATCCTCAGCCCTAGTGCTAGTTTTTTCAGAAATCTCCATACTTCATAGTGGCTGTACCAATGTACACTCCCACTAAGAGTGGAAAAGGGTGTCTTTTCCCCACAGCCCTGCCAGCATTTGTTGATTTCTTGATGTTAGCCATTCTTTCCGAGGTAAGATGGAATCTTAGCATTAATTGGAATCTCTGGAATGACCAGAGATGTTGAACATTTTTTCAGATATTTATTTAATGTTTCTACTTCTTCATCTAAGAAATGTCTATTCATTCCAGATGCTCATTTTTGGATTGGTCTTTAATTCTATCTATACTCCAGTTATCTCCGTCCCATATATCTTAAAGAAAAAGCCTATCGAATCAACCAGAAATATTCTGAGTATGTATCCCTACAAAATAAAAAATGAATGCTACTTAATACCAACATCAAATATTTATCCGGTGTTCAAATTTTCACCTGCATCTTAAACAATCATGTACTTTAAGTAATCAGTTATATCATACAAGATTTGTAATTTTTTTTTTTTTTTGCAGCACCGGGGATTGAACTCATGACCTCATACTTGCCAGGCAGGCGCTTAGGCCACTGAGTTAGATTCCTGGCCCCAAGATTTGTAATTTAAATAAATTTTTTTATTCTATTGAATTAAGGAAATATTTTAATTTTTTCATTATACATTTATAATATAAGCTACTTTTTAAAATTAAGAATGTCTTTTGATTGATAAGACACTGTATTAAAGATGTAGACCAACTATATAAATATTAAAAACATCAAAATTTTCAAATTAGGGGTTTTTGTTGGGTTTTGGTGCTGGAGGTTGATCCCAGGTTCTCATATATGCTAAGCACATTATCTACACCGGTGACGGCAAATCTTTTAGAGATTTCAATGATGCAAACAGTCCACTGTGGCACACGTGCCATAGGTTCACCCAAACTGATCTACACCATTGAGATACACTGTCAGCCCCTGGATTTTACCTTTCATCATCTTCATTTTCACTAAAGGCTGTTTTGAAAACATTTATTCTTTCTACCAGTTGACTACAATCTTGTTTCAAATCCAAATCCATGCTCTAAAGGAAAACAGTACAAAGAACAAAAATTTATCAGAAACTAATGAGATGAATATATTATTTTATATTATCAATATATTTAGTATCTTATCAAGTTATTCATGAGTAAAGCATTATCATCTATCTTTAGATAAAAATTCTTTTTACTGTATAGCTAGTAGGTCTTTCCTTACATACAGATATTTCTCCTTCTTCAATGTAAGTAGTCAGTAATTGTGCTGCTAAATCAATGTTTCCCAAAATATGTATGTAAAGTGATTTCAGGTTATATATAAATGAACACTTTCTATTTTTACAATACTATATACTTCAAGGAACATTAAAAAAAATGGTATGTCAATATCATGATTTCACAGATATTACTAAGTAATATATCATGTATCACTATAATTTTAACGGGAACAAACGCAAATGGCAAAATTTATGAAGGAAATATGAGGCTCATTGAAGTTAAAGTAAACTAAGAAATTCTGAAGTATATCATCACATACAAATATTAAAATCAAGAGAGTAAAATGACAAAAAGAATTGAAATAGAAATTTTTCCTTTTATTAAAATAAACAGAAAAAATGTACCACAATAGAGACTCAAGGTAAAGAATTATATTATTAGCAAATTTTTGCCAAATATTCACATAAAATTCCTAAACATCATTATTTATGTACAGAGTTTAGGAATTTAAAATTTACCATAGTTTACGTAACTTATAAGAAAACTAGAGCAATGAATAATGTTAAATATTAAGCCAGTTTCAACAAGATCCTGTACAAATATGATTAGAGAACTTAGAAGTCAAATTAAGTAGATTCAAAAAAAAAATATCCATTGTTTCATTCAACAGGTTTAAAGTAATGATATAAATTAAAGGCAGGAGGAATTAGAAATAATAAATTTACTCAGTTTTTTTAAATATGAAAAATAACTAGCAAAAAAAAAAAAATAGTCATGGCCGGGTGTGGTGGCTCACGCCTGTAATCCCAGCACTCGAGAGGCTGAGATAGGTGGATCATTGTGAGTCCGAGACCAGCCTGGGCTACAAAGTGAGCTCGAGGCCAGCCTGAACGGCATAGTGAGACCCTGTCTCACAAACACCAGGGTTGGGGATCTAGCTCAGTGGTCTAAGCGCCTGCCCGGCAAGCGCAAGGTTGTGAGTTCAATCCCTGGTACGCCCCCCCCAAAAAAAATAGTCATGGTTTTTACACTTTTAGAAAAAGCATATCACATTATATTATTATTCCCTAGTATTTAATAAACTTACATTATTTAAAACAGTAAGAAGTGCTTGTACTAAACCACTACTGCACATTTCATATGGTGAAATTGTGTTTTCGTCCTTCAAAAGAACAATTAGGTTTTCTAAGGCTGTCTTCATTAAATCTCTCCAAGTGTTCTCGCCTTCAATACACTAAAAGAAAAAAATTAGTAAAAACAATAAAAGAAAAAAAAATACTGCCCTTATAATTTATCAGGGATGAGAATGTAACTCAGTGATAGTGTTTGCTCCACATGCATGAGCGCCCTGGGTTTTATCCCCAGAACCACCCACCTTCCCACAAATAACCACCACCCATTATCATCACCATCAATTTTCATGATATAAATGAGATACAAAGATTAAAAGTTCAAATTCTCTCTCCCAGAGGTTAGGAAATTTTTTTGTAAAGGGACCCTGTAAAATACTTTATGCAGGCCATACAGTTTGGTCACAACTATTCAACCTTGCATTTTAACACACCAAAGCACACAGAAATACTATGTAAATGAATGCACACAGTCATGTGCAATCAAAGTATTTATGGACACTGAAACTTGATTTTTATTAACTTTCAAGGGCCATGAAATACTTTTCTTCTTTTGATTTTTTAATCACTTGAAAATATAAAAAGCATTCTCACCTCACAAAACTATGTAAAACCAGACAACAGGCCAGATGCAACTTCTGGGCCACAATTTAGTGACATTTACTTACTGTCCAGAACACAAAGGACAGAGAAGGGGAACTACACTAAATTTCACTGTGTGTCTTACAATCAAGAAGTGGATTTTACCTGTCTGTTTGTATGAAGTTCCCAAGATGACTCCAACTGAGTTGCTATGTTTCTGAGTGTTACCACTACTCCTCGTGGCATACTTTCAACAGCTTTAAAGTGGTCATCATACAAGTCTCGAGCCATGGTTCGTACCTATCAAAGCAATCAAAGCAAATAAGCAAAGTGAATTTTCATTGCAATTAATGATTTTACCATTCCACTTTATACTTATTTGTATAAATTTTTTGTTTTTTCAAGACAGTGTCTTATTATGTAGGCTCAGGTTGGCCTTGAACTCACTATGTACCCCAGGCTGGTCTCGAGCTCCCAGCAATCCTCACGCCTCAGTCTCCCAAGTGCTGGGATTACAGATGTGTACCACACCTGGTTTATGTGTACAATTTCAAGAAATAGGGCAACCCACTTGGGACCCCTTCTGTCTCTCTTGGACATAAGCTTTCTTTGTCTCAATAAATATATCCTGCTCATAAAAAAATAAATTCAAGAAATAAAGTTTGGGTTGGATATGGTGGCACATGCCTACAATTCCAGCTACTCAGGAGGTTGAGGCAGGAGGATCCCACATTCAAAGTCAATTAAGTAAGACCTTGTCTCAAAATAAGAAAGGGCTAGGAATGTACTGTAGTTAATCACTAGAGCACTCGCCAAGCATATGTGAAGGCCTGGGTTCAATCTTCACTATCGAAAAAAAAAAGAAAAAAATTTGGGGGGTTGGGGAGTATAACTCTGTGATAGAATGCTTGCCTAGCATACAAGAGGCCCTGAGTTTGATCTCCAACACCACAAACAAGAAAAATACAATTTTTCTGCCATATCAACTTCCAAAAATTGTTATCATTTTTGTTCATATATATGTCTAAGGTTCTATTGGTTGAAAAGGTACTCTAAAAGATTTTAAATGTTAGCTAAAAAAATTCAGTGATAAGAGCCGGGCGTGGTGGCGCACTCCTGTAATCCTAGCACTCGGGAGGCTGAGGCAGGTGGATTGTTGCCAAGTTCGAGACCAGCCTGGGCTACAAAGTGAGCCCAGCCTGAATTGCATAGTGAGACCCTGTCTCAAAAACAAAACAAAACAAAACAAAACAAAACAATAATTTAGTGATAAATTTGTAATTTTTGGTTCTATTAATATGCTAAATAAGTATGTATTTCACAGTTTCCCCCCAAAAGGGAAAATTAAACCAATTATAATTCCATCCTGGGATATATCTTAGTTTTTAAATATTATTTACATGTAATATACATGATACTTACAGGTTTCCATATTCTACTATGAGAAGGAATGATCTTACTGTCAGTCTTAGCATTACCGATCTGTTACTCAAGTTAAAATAGTTGAGAGAATAATGACATAGGTTTAGGTCTGATTAAATTCATTAATTATACTGACTATAAATACACACTTAAATTCAAGGTTTCTGATTCTACTGATTCTATTTTAATCATCAACTAGCTCAAGATAACTTTAATACAACAGAAAAAAATTTTCTTCCAAAAGTACATTTCATTGTGGCATGACCTTCAGAATTAAAAGACGGCAAGTCCTGGATACTGGACAACTTCAAAGAAACTACTCCTTTATAAAACAATATTAATAAATAAACCCAAAGCCAGGCATCATGGCACATGCCTGTAATCCCAACACTTGGGAGGCTGAGGCAGGAGCATTTGAGGCCAGCTTGGATTACTTAGTGAGTGTTCAAGGCCAGCCTGAATTGCATAGCAAGACCCTGTCTCATATAAACAAACTAACCAACCAACTAACCAACCAACCAACCAACCTGAGGTTAAAACTGAAAGTTAAAATTACTTTTATTTAAAATAAGTGTACTTTGCAACATAAGTTGTTTTCATATGCAGAAGTTTGTCACTCTACTGATTTCAAGTCAAGAAAGTGAATCAAGGGCTGAGGATGTGGCTCTGCAGTAGAGTGCTTAACCAGTACTGGTTCAACTGCCAGTGCCACCAAAAAAAAAGAAAGAAAAAAGAGAGAAAGAAAAACTAAACAGGTGACAGTGAATCAGTAATCTAGGTATGCCTCTGCCACTGAGCTGCACCCTAGCCCTTTTTTATTTTGGGACAGAATCTTGCTAAATTGCTCACCCTGGCCTGGAACTTCCCATCCTCCTGCTCCAGCTTCCTAAGTAGCTGTGATTATGGGCCTGGGTCACTGTGCCTATCAATCCTAGTTATATTTTCTTATTGTTGCTTCAGATACTGGACCTTGAACCCAGGTCATCTGCAGTGAGCTATATCCCCAGTCTCTTTTTTTTCCCCTTGGTACTGGGAATTGAACTCAGGACCTCAGGTTTGCCAGGCAGGTGCTGCACCACTGAGCTAAATCCTCGGCCCCCGCAATCCATTTTTAAATTTCAGACAGGATCTGACTAAATTGTTAAATTGCTCAAACTAGGTTCACACATTTGATCCTTTGTCCCCAGCCTCCTAGAATGCTGAGATTATCAACAAGCATCACCATGCCCTGCTACCAATTCAGTTTTGTAAGAAATGAAAATATATGTTATGGTTGATACCCTGTGTCAACTTGAGAAGTTCAGAAGTTTAACTAAGAGACTCAGCAGGGAGTCAAGAGCCTTATTTTGTAAATATCCTCAGCCTGTGCAAGACGAGGGCACAAAAGTGGTGTGAGTGCTATACCTGCCGCCCCCCACCTCCAGAGGGGAAAGCCTATTTACAATATAATGGAGAAGAGGCTTGTTTCCCCCACCCCTTTTGCTCTGGCTGCTTTCAGTGGCTGCTGCCTTGAAGTGTTGCCCCTGTGCCATGCCACCCTGTCTTAGAGCCAACTGATTATTAACCGAAACCTCCACAGACTGTGAGCTAAATAAACCTTTCCTTTTTTCATTTTGGGTGTTGGGTATTTTGTCCCAGCAATGAGAGAAAACTGAGATAATACAGTATTGAAGCAATATTCTCATTGATTTGTCACTGCTACTGTAAACTCTCAGTTATTCGTTAGTCTAGATTTACTTGATCAATACAACATACAGATTAAGTACCCTTGATCCTAAAATCTGAAATTCAAAATATTCCAAAATTTTTGAGTGCCAACATGACACCATGGTGGAAAACTGAAACTCTGTTCTATGCATGAAATTTTGAATTTTGTAAATAATTTATCTTCAGGCTCTGAAGGTACACTATTTAAAAATGTCCCCCATTGTTCTGAAGGCCTGTCTAGTTTCTAAACACAAGATTGTGATCTATTTTATAGAACTCAAGAACAAAATAAAATATCACAGGGGCAATCAATCAAAAACTTACATGGCTATAAAGGGTAATGTATAAGCCTTAAAACAAAATGGAAGGTAGATTCTTTCCGAAGTCTAGCAGAAAGAGAATAGCATTAGGACAACCCAGGACATTCACAACAGGAAATGAAGACATGATCATCAAGAAAGGAAGGAAGAAAGAGGAGAGAGAGAGAGACAGACAGACAGACAAACAGACAGACAGAGACAGAGAGAGAGAGAGAGAGACAGAGAGAGAGAGAGAGACAGAGAGAGACAGAGAGAGAGAGAGAGAAAGGGCGGGTGAGCAGAGAGAGCTGTAAACAAAGCCAATTAAATACAAGTGCTATACTCCCCTAATTGGAACTACCTACATGCATTCTTCATATGCTGTATCTTATTTTATCTTTTTGGTTCTGGGAATCAAACTCAGGACCTTGAGCTTGCCAGGCAATATGCCCTATTTCAAAACTCTTTGACATTACTATTATAGGTAAAACAAACATATATCACTATAAAATATTAAATTTTTCAGCTGAATCTATGATATTTTAATTTCCTTCTTAAAAAATAAGAACAGATGGGACTACATGGGCTATTCTTTTAAAAGAATGATTCATACCTGATAAAGAGAATATAAAAAAATCATAATTTTTTAACTCAATAATGGATTAGAAGAGCCAATAATACAGTAGATTAGTGGATCTTTTTATTCATTTTTTTTTAAAGGCTAAGGAACAAACCCACAGTCTTGTACATGTCTAAGCAAGGACTCTACCACTGTGCTACCTGCTGAGCTCTTTATTTTTTTTAAGTACAGTGGCACTGAAGGGCACAACAAGCACCACACGAATTGTTTTGGCTGAGTGAATAAGCCTCACACTGACAAATTCTAGCATTCCCACTGACCACCAAACAAAGAACCATCATAGGGACAAAGTTTTGGTGTTAAAACGAGCACCAAATTTCATGAGCTTCAAGTCATTTGAGTACTAAGGTATGTAACTGAGGTATATAACTGTAATGACTTCATCTAAGATGGCCATCATACTAAACATAATCTAAATTTATAATTAGGCAGTCAAATTATTAACTATTAATTCTGGACTGTAAAATATGGTATTTTTATACTTTTTTTTTGCAGCAACGGGGATCGAACTCACAACCTCGCACTTGCCAGGCAGGCGCTTAGGCCGCTGAGCTAAATCCCCAACTCCTTTTTATACTTTTATATCACGAAAAAATTTATCATGATTAATAATCTCAAACTATCTTTAAAGATTTGTGACATTAAGTAAAAAAATTTAAACCAATTTAAATGTCATTATTTTTCTCATTAATTTCTATTCTGCTTCGGTTTTAATGCTGGCATATTTAATATGCCTATAGTTATAAAATCACAATACTATAAAAATAATGAAAAAAATAAAGTAAAACTAAAAAGGTTCTATTTGGGAAGCTCAGTTTTTTCAATGCTTATTATCTATCTTTGAAAATTTACCTACTCAGCCGGGCCTGGTGGCGCACGCCTGTAATTCCAGCACTTGGGAGGCTGAGACTGGAGGATCGTTGTGAGTTCGAGACCAGCCTGGGCTACAAAGTGAGCTCAAGGCCAGCCTGAACGGCATAGCGAGACCCTGTCTCAAAAAGACAAGAGCCAGGGATCTAGCTCAGTGGCCTAAGCGCCTGCCTGGCAAGCACGGGGTCATAAATTCGATCCCCAATATCGAAAAAAAAAGAAAGAAAATTTGCCTAGTCAGTATAAAAGAAAAAAAAAAGCACATTCCACAAATATACCTTTTGCTTTGTTTTTTCTAACTTGG
>RJWT010027462.1:0-15499 GCA_004365215.1 Cuniculus paca | reverse complement strand
ATTTACTTTGTCTTTAGTACCTGCTGATCTTTCTCTCTCCCATTACTTTCCTGAATCTCTGGGATTTGAAATTACATTAGACAAAATCACTTCAGTGTGAACTGGTGAATGAATGAGAAACAGTGAAACAGAGCAACCCTCAGAAGTCTGAATGAAAAACAGTTTAAAAGGGACAGTTGAATTCTAAGTGATTACTATAGGGGACTCATCTTTTCTACAGCTCTGGATGTTATATTTAATTACATTTGTTAAATTTGTTGGGTTAAAGTATGCCTAGAATACTGACAAACATTAATTCTGAGTGGATATGAGAGTGTTTCTGCAAAAGATTAATATTTAAACCAGTAGATTAAGTTATGGTTTACTCTCACCAATGTGATGAGGTATCAATCAGTGTTTTGCAGGCCTAGTTTAAAGAAAAAAGTGAAGAAAAGACAATTTTTAATTTCTCTTTGAGTTGAGATGTTCATCTTTTCCTGATTTGGACAACAGACATTCTACTTCTTCAGACTTCAAACTCTTCGACTTACATGGGCAGATGCCAGGTTCTCAGGAATTTGGAAAGGATTGAATTATACTACAGAGTTTCCTGATTCTCCACCTTGAAGACAATATATTGTGGGACTTCCAGGTCTGTAGAAAGGCATGAACCCTTTTCCATAATAAATATCATTATCATATATCTTTATACATGCTATTGTTTCTGTTTCTTCAGATAACCCCAATATACTTGCTGTGTATTGTAAGAAGAAATTAAAAACAGAAATGTTTTTCTCAATGTTTTGACATTTAATGTATGTTCCAAATGATACATGAGACATATTTGACAAGGAAATTTGGGACTTTGAAAAATCAGAATGAGGATTGTGACTTGTCAAGTTTTGTTTGAAGTTGAATATTTCTTTTTTTTATTGAGATATATGTTTTTAACTTTTACATTTATCATTCTGCATTAGAATTGATATAATAACACTTGTATTATTCTTAATCTGATTAAAATAAAATTAGTATGTGGTAGAGAAAATTCACTTCTGGGAATAATTTCATGTTTTATGGAATATGCATATGTTACCCAACTTCTGAAGTAACCCAATAGTAGAGCAATACTTTAAAATTTTGATTTCTAGTAATGCACTTATTTAATTATTAATATTACCAAAATATAGAGTTTGAGCTTTTCATATCTGATATGTATATAACGTACACATGTCTATCAATGTGTAAACACATGCATGCACAGTTTTGGAATATAACTTGTATATAAGTATTTTATATTAACATCATGAAGCATATAGTAAATGACTTTTTTCTTAATCATTTGTAGACAAGGTTTATTTTTCAAAATTATCAAGTATGTGGTATTTATTTTGTGTATTCAACTTTACTTTGATTAATGTCACTGTCTCTCTTCAAATACAAATTAGAAATTACTTTTTGGAGGAGAAAATCAACAATGGAATCTACATAATAAAATATTTGGAAACAAAGAAAGATTAAAATAAAATACTACATTTGATAACACAACAAGGCAAGGAAAACTTCGCCAGTTATGATTCCAGCAAAGAGATAGGGAATAAGACATACTGCTGGTATAAGCTAATGTACACAGCCACCACAATGTGATCATTTGGGTGATCATTTTAGAAGTTTAAAGGTTTTGAGCCAGAAGGAATTCTAAGCACATAGAAGAAAACGACCTGGAGGTTACAAAAACAGTCAAATTATAGCTTATCTAGGAAAATATTTGACATCAGAAAAATTCAGTAGAATAAAGGTAGAGTTTGGCCATGGTAAACAGTGACAAAAAAACTAGGAGGACAGCTGCTGTTTAACAGCAGTTTGCAGAGTGCTTGCACCAAGCTGGGTTTCAATAACAACATTCAAGTTTCTGGGCATTGGAGAATTTTCAAGACATATGTTGGACTCCAACCATGGAAGGTTATAAATTATTTATGTGAAGTACTAGCCCAGGTATTTGACAAAAATTGCGTGCCAAAACTAGAAAAACAAGTTGGAAAAACTAAAGCTAAAAACAGATCTGGATTATTACATTTAAAATAAAATTATTATTTACTTGTAGGTAAAACTAAACAAAACATTTTCAGAAGCATCCCATGTTGTTTGGTAGACTTTCAGGCATTTTCCTAAGAGAAAGTGGGAGCCATAATGAATTCTGATAGCATAAACTGAGGAACTGAATGTCCTTATTCATGTCTCTCAGGTTAAAAACTGCTTGACATTTTATACGTTTGGCTGTGGAAACCTTCATATAATGGATGAATCCTATTTATACTGGATGGTGAAGATTAATGAAATGGCGGTCTTGGAAAGAGAAGGTCAGTGAATATCTTTTATAACTCTGCACATACTTCATCTTTTCTACCGATAAAAATACTTAATATAAACTTTTTGTTATTGTACAAAGAAGTTACAGAAAGTAAAAATAGGTACAAATTATATAGAAAGATAAAAGCAATATTGTACTGTATTCATTAATATGATGTGTGACAACAGTCTTAAATTAATAACTTCAGCACATGTGTGGAGAATGGATATTGGGAATAGAAGCCTAGCTATCTTCAATCACTTATATGTGATCTTGGCTATTTCTTAAAAGAGGCAAGGAAAGCAACCTCTTTGAAATGCATCATTTGATAACGTGTTGTCATTTAGAAAATAACATTCTTTATCATCACCTAGAAAATTTTCAATAAAATAAAATGTAGAATTCCTCAGACATTCATACACCCACTTATTATTTTCAAGGACATATATCTAGCAATCTGAGCAGCCGTGGCACTTATTCTTGCTTTAGAGTATAACAACTTAAAATATATACTAAAAAAATAACGCTATCAATTGTCTCATTTAGGCCACAGTTAAGAATATGTTTCAAGACAGTTAAAAGACATTTTGAATACCCCCAACACAAAGAAATTATAAAAGTGTGAGGTTTTGGTTATGCTACTTACACTGATTTCATCCCTGCATACTATGTATATGTGTTGAAATATCTCATCATACCCCATGAATACAGAGATGTATACTTTCCTGTATTTTTACTCATCAAAGCTACAAACACTTTTGACCTTTATATTCAGCCAAATTAACAATGAACTTTTACATTCACCTTAGTTTGTTCACGAGTGCATTAAAGCTATAACATAAACATTATTGAATTGCCACCTAATGTATAAGTATGGTCCAATATGTGCCTTCTAAAATTGCAAAACATTTTTCCTCACAATTCCTAAACCACAGATTACTTTTATATTTTCAGTAATTCAAATTGTGACATATATCTGCTTCTATTTTAAGAAAGTTAAAATGCAGACACGAGTCTGGGGAGAGGGGTGGACCTGCCGCGATCTGCAAAGTCAACAGAATCCTGAGAGAGGGCAACAGGAGATAAAGAAAACAAAAAACAAACAAAAAAAACCCAACTAGATACATGCTAAAAGGAAAACTAGGACCAGGCAGGACCTGACCTCTGTGATGGAGAGGCAGTAACAATCTAACACTGTTTGTGTCATTATTTATACACAGTAAAAATAAAAAGGGTTGGGGGGACCTGTCGCGGGGTAGGAAGTGCAAGGTCTCAGGGTTTTCTTGAGAACACTGAAAATGCAACAATGTCAAAGTTACCTGTGCCATAGATAACGGGGAGGAACACCAAGGCTAGACATCTACTAGATGGACTTTGCTCTAGTTCCAACAACATGTTTGCATGGCTCGCCTCGCGCTCCACGATCTTGAGGCTGCCCCTACTCCTGAATGTGTGGTCAATCTCTGGTTCATCCGCTCCCCCCAGGACCAAAATTGTTCCTACCAAGTAGGTTTTTAATTACTGGACAACTACTGAGAGGACTGTGCGAGTAGCAAGGGAAAGTAAATGCTGACTACTATAGCAGTTTGAAAATGAAGATAAACTGAATTTTTAAATCTCTTTTTTCTGCTAAGAATCTCAAATCTTTTTGTCATTACCCCTGATTACCAAACTTTTTCAAGAAGGATATTTAACTGACAGCATTGCAAATGAAAAAATCTAAAAAAAAATTTTGTTCTTATTTCCATAAAATTTCTCCTAAATTCTTAGGAGAAAATTGGAAATCTTAAGCCTGAAAAAAATTGGAATAAATTTCTTATTTGTTATGATCCTTGACACTTATTCTATGGAAACAAAGACACAATTATCATTCATGTCTAAGTTTTAGGATCAGAGATAAGACTTGGGATTTAGCATAAATTTTGCCACATAGGGTAGTACTGTATTATATTTTATTGTACTATTTTAAAATAACCAAAAATTATTAAGGAATAAAACAAGGCAACTTTAATATTGAACAGCTCTGGAGGGCAAAATGGACTTCCTCTGACTGACATCACTATGATTTCACAATTGCATTCCTTCTGGTGACCTCAGGAGAAGATTTCTGCCCTTGCCCTTTCCAATTGTTAAAGGATGTCTGCATTACTTATGACTCTGTCTTTAAAACCATCAAGGCAATAGTTTCAAACTTTTTTTTTTATTCTGCTTCTATTATCACATCTTCGTTGGGCTCTTTAAGTACTCCTGTTATTGCACTTGACTGATACAGATTATACAGGATACTCCTCTTAGCATAAAGGATTTAATTCAATGACATCTGCAAAGTCCCTTTTGACACATACAGCAACATATGTACCAAATTTCACGGATTGAAATGTTACATGTTGGGAGAGAAATTATTCTCCCTGACATAAGTATTGCATTTCTTTCCTTTTTAAGAATGCCACATTTTTTATAATATTAAAATTAAGGGAAAAAAAGAGTTTATGAGTTTCAACACCAGTTTAATGAAACTTCACTGACAAGATCTTCATTGCCATCTTTTGAAAATAATGTACTTGAATCCTCTTTTTGTCTGAATTTCTTGTTAACACCCTATTGGTGCCTACTTAGCATATTTCTGTTAGCATATTACAGATGCATGTGTATGCAAGTATGTACATGTGAGTTTAGAGATATACAGTACATGAAAATACATATTTTAGCCAATTTCATATCATATTAATCATTTAATCTTCATAATAGTATGTTAAAACTTAAAAGATGTAGTACAATATTCAAAGAACAAATGCATCTCCTCTTGACAATCTTTTTCTGGCTTATATTTGCTTTCTTTCCAAACATGACAGCCTCTGATAATAATAAATATTCTGATAAATACATTTTAGGACATTAATTTTGGATTAAATACCAGTGTCAAATGCTAGATGAACAATTTTACTCTAGAATATTTGAGTGTATCGACTGTCTACTATTAAAAATTAAGTTACCTTTCACATTTCAAAATGAATTATAAGCAAAATTTTTAAGTATTATACAAATTTTATAAGAGATCATAAATGAAACCTAAGATAGTAACAAAAAGAAAGTAAATAATTTGTAGACAATTATTTTTCCATGGTTCCAGTTGTTATTTGAATTAAGATAAACTTTATACCTTAAGTAAAATTATTCAGTATGTATTTGTATTTTAAACAAACACTTCTGAAAACATATAAAATTAGAAGTTTGATAACACAAATGAATTAAAATCGAAGCACTAGATACATTTTATGTATATTGCTATATTATCAAGACACAAATATATGCTCTTTTCCTAAGTTTATAAGCAAGTAACATTGGGTTTTATTCCCATATAAAATTCATCCATTTTAATAATGACCAGAAAATAACTTAAATGATTCAAAATGGCTGGATAGCAAGAACTTTGGGGACAATAACAAGGTTTGCATAAAAATTTTAAACAATTTTTTACCCAAAAATAAATAACCTGCAGTTAGCATATAAGTGGGGATACAAGACTACATATTATTAGTAATTTTGAGATTCTGAAATATATATAAGTATTCCATTCATTGTTTAACAAGGGTGAGCACAGTTACATGTCCCAATTCAGAAGTTGTAAATAAAATGCACATATGGGAAAATCAAATGTATTTTTGAACCTTAAATATAGAGCAGATTCTGATATATTTTCAATGTATCATGTGTTCTAGAGTATACCAAGTGATTCATCAAACAATAACAGCAGAATCATGCTAGTTTCAAGGTATTAATTTAAAAATAAAGTTTTATTTAATAGTTCTGAATCTTATAAAAATCTCAGTGGAGTCACTGAAAATATAAAGTAGAGAAGCTATAATATTTTATCCAAAGAAAACTAGATTCTGCTCACTTATCTAGGTATTTGGAAGAATAGACAAATATAAATTTTGGAAAACGGTTTACGTCTATGAACTCACCAAATAAAATGCAATGATGATACAAGATAAATGTCCTACATATCCTGCACACAACACTAGTTAAAAAATGACTAGAATTCACTTAGAGACTTTATTACTGCTGTTATAATTAACACTTTTACTTTGTACTTCCTTTAAATTATGGAGAGGCATTTTACTAGCTTGTGTTGTTTTATAGAAATGAAAGAAGATAACATTTTATATAAATAGATATAAGGTGGCTATTGTACAACACAGAAATTAATTGATGGATAATGATATATAATTCAATATCTACACTTCATAAATTCATCTTAATAATTTCATAAATCTTGTTTTATTTATTATTATTGTTATAATTAATTTGTTGATCTACTATGCTTATGTCCTGGATTATTTCTAAACATTTGAGCACTATATTTTGAAATTATTCAGCACATTTAGGAATCTTCATGGGATTATATTTTACCTTTAAGAGTTTGTGTGCTTTTCTCAGTCTTCTGGGGTGTTAGATATCTCTTGCTTATTTTTTTATTGTAGTTATATTACATCATTATTAGTACGGGATTATAACATCATTAATGAAACTTTAAATGATATCAGTACCATCCGAAAAAGACATTTCTTATTACCTTGGCATATGGTAGTATTCTGAAGCTTCTTATCCTATACTCTTTTGGAAGTTCTGCAGGTTACGTCTATTAGAGCATCATTATTTCTATAAAACATCAGTCATGGTAAATTTTTCATTTAAGCTTTTCAGTGTGGAATATCGAACTAATAATTCTCACCATCTATTAGAAAATTATTAGAGATCTGCATTCCAGATATTGGGATAGCATTCAACAAAACAAAACAAACAAAAACAAATTATTTCCTCTCCAATGTTGTATAACACTTACTGTATCCAGAAATCTGAAATGTCATCCTTCATATAATTCCTCAGATACTCCAGTTATCAACTAATTAGGTCTTACAACTATTTAGAAAAGAGACCTTTTGGGGTCCTTTTCCTAGCCTAGTATGTCCCCACTTGTCTTCTGTTATAATTTAACCTTACTTTTATGTGCAGAAATCAGGAGAAACACTGGTATTTAAATACTGAATAGACACATATTTTTTGTTTCAGGTTAGATAATTCAATTGTGTCTTTCAGAGCAGGGCAGAAAGAAAGATTAGTTGTTAGCAAGAGGAGCAAGCCATCAAAGCAGACTTTAAAAAAGTCAAGGAAATCTCCATGGTTAAGGTTTTCAGGGAATTATGAAGATGTCATTATTTCATACATTGAAAACTATATTTTCCAAATTAATATCCTGATTTTGTCAAAAATACTTGCTTAGACATTTGATCATGTATGACATTTAGCCACATACTCTTAAACCTAGATTTAATCTTCAGTTTAGTCCTGTGTGGGTTTCTAGGTTTCCACCACCAATTTGTGGAAGAGAAAAACTTCTTTCTATAGGAGAAAGGATTTCCAACTTGGAATCACAAGTGTACATTATCTAGCTTTAGAGCATTAATGGCAATTAGAAATAGTGTTTGATCTTGCTTTTCCTATACCTTTCAATTTTCTGTATCTCAAACAATTGACATATACTGCTATCACACTCCTTTCTATCGATTCAAGGTCCTAAACCAACATCAATAAATATATTTAATTTTGGTCATGTGCTCCTTTTTCTACTTCTTGATGGTGATGAAACCTTATTTCTCACTGAAAATTTTTAAAATTTATTTTCTCAGGTCACTACTGACAACTCTTAAAATTCTTTAGAAGCAAATGTTGGAATGGAGTATGAAACAGCACAAGGAACGCAGAAAAGACAGTGAAGTCTTCTTGAAATTGGTAAAAACTACTAGAGGAATTTGTTTTATAAACTGTAATTACTAGAGAAGAGCAAGCATTCATAATTCCAATTAATTTAGGTGAGGTAGATTTGGAAGTTTACTGAGAGCTTGAAGTGGCTAAAGATGAAGTCTAAGTACTAATACCTGTAGTGTCACTGGGCAGCATTCCTTTCTTAAAGAGAGATTTTGCACTCAAATGTCTATCACACTAGAAAAAGAAATTGCAATATGTAGAAAATTTATCAAAACATGTTTAATATAACTGGGCTTGGAATATTTTATGATATATATATATTCCTAATATTTACAAAATCATTGATTGAAAACAATTTGTTGAAATTCATGGGGGAAATTATTTTCTATTGCCATATCCATATTTGAAGAGCGTGGAATGGTAGGACAATGTGGAGAAAAGCACACAAAATTTGAGGCTGATGGGAGAAGAAAGATTAAAAAGTAATTAGTGGTGTAATTTCTGTCATGACTTTTGAAGTATTAATATTACTGCTTTAAACAATTAGAGGAACAAATTCACCCACATAAGCCAGACAAAATAAAATTTTGTAATACACAATTGGAAGAAACTATGTTTACTGATGGGGAAACATTTTTTTAGTTAAAGTTATTCAGTGAATAGACAACCTCACTGCTTGATAGAACACAAAGTGAAAATGTTCAATAAATGAATTAAGAGATACAAGAAACTTTATGCAGTTTTAATCTTTAGGGAAATTTCTGAGGAGTGTTTGAAATATTGTAATGAAGGGTTCTAAGTCAGTCGAATAGGGTGAAACTTACTGCTTTAGATCATGTTCAGAATTACCACTATGCATGAGTTTCAGAGGTACACAAAGCTGATCCTACTACTGTTCATATTTCCAATTAAAAAGATTTGAAAAACTGATTCGAAGTATTTTGTACATAAAGTGTGACTTGAAGAAATAAAGTACGTTCTTCATTTTGAACTAAATTTGAGATACAGAATATGCAAATATTGTATATTTACATGTCTCAAAGAGTACTGGAATGGTGGCACATGCCCACATTCCTGGCACTTTGGAAGACTGAAGCAAGTGAAAGTCCTGCCTGGGCAATTTTTCCAACTGAGCAAGACCTTTTCTCAAAATTGAAAGAAAAAAAAAAAGAGAGAGAGAGAATTCAGGATAGAGACATGGCTCCATGTAAAGGCTTTGGCTAGAACCCTTAGACAAAGAAATAAATATTATAAATCAGGTAATTAAATTACAAAATACAAAAATTAATGATTCTAAAAAATGAATATATTTAGTAACAAAAATACATAATGGCTCTTTCTACACAGACTGTAACATACTTTAATACATCAGTTTCTGAAATGCGCACATTTGCTTCTGAGGACTTTGAAAATTAACATGGCCTTATGAAAAGGGTAAGAAAATCAGTGCTATGTCAGTAAGCATATACTATAGCTGGACTTAGAGAAAAAAATAAAATTCTGTATTTGTGTGCTATTTTTGTAGTCTTAAACTGCAGAAACGTTATATAATTTCTGATAAGAAATATTTCTTCATATTTATCACTTTAGTTTTTAAAACTAAATATAACAAGCCTCTTTTAAGATATTATAACCATACAAGATATTATATCCAAACATCTCTCATCATGATAAAAATGTTGCTGTAGAATAATAATGAATGTTATTGACAGGGTGTGTTTTACCAAAATTGATTTAGCTTATTTCTCCAATTTCTATTATTATAGTATTTTAGGGTCCCATATATTTGAGAAAATAGCACAAAAGAAAACTGCTATTTACCAGTTGCTATTATTTTCCTTTTACAATGCTAAATCGGGTGCGGAAATTATCATGTTTAATTCCAGCAGTGTATTCTGTGATGTTACTATCTTTTTCTACTGTAGAATTAAAGGAATAGTGTCTTATAAAATAAAACGAAAGTTAAAAAACAACTCTATTCTGTATCAAGAGTTACCTTTTCCCTCGTCCTCTTCCCTTCTTATATGAGAGAGAGGTTGTTCTCATATCTAAGGGGAAAGATGAACGTTCATGAATTCTTGAGAAATTCACCTAAAAAGGGAAACTATAAGAGTGTATTTATTCCAAGTCATCATTGCTGGAAGACAATGGTCTATGATGTCTTGTAAGCAAGACCAAAGGCCTTCAAAACTTTTGTGTTGAATATTATCTTTTCAAAGACCTTATTATAGTAAACAACCTGTATGGTCTAGTAACACAGTTTTAGCTCCCCAACACTCTCACTAATACTGCTATGACCTTTTTTTTAATGCTACAGTATCTGGTTTGGTAGAGAAATTTGGCAGCATAGTTGCATTATTTATTTTTCTAATGATTAATCACTTGAATATCTTTCCATATGATTATTGGTAATTAGGATCTCTTTCATGTCACCTTCTGGAAAATTAGGGTTTATATTGCCATAAACTAAATTTGCTCATAATTTTTTGTTTATTCAATATAAAATTGAATTTGTTGAAATATTTTTCTCTGGTATTTTTATCTATTTTATGAGCATAATTAGATTATGTTTTCTCGTTTTGAAATATTCTTGTCAGATTTATACAAAAATACAAGCTATCTTCATACACTATTTTGGGAATTGTTTTGTATTTCTTTCTATATTATGGATCACATTTTGTTAAATTCATTACTACTTTGTTCTGTATAAATGAAGGATATACATGTGAAGTGATACAAGCCTAAAATTTTCTTCTATTTGTGTTTTCAACTGCTTGAAATATGACATTATTCATATATTCTGCTTGTTCTATAAGGTTTTATTTACACTATTTTTCAAGAGAATCCTCTTTAAAGTTTTCAAAATCATAATAAAATTTTTATAATATGTTCCTTGATCATCTTAACATTCTATAGTATTAATAGCATTAGACACTAAAAATCAATCATCAGGATATAAGAGCTCTCCCAATATGCATGAGTTGAAATAGTAGAACCATGTGAGAGAAGCGAATCATTGAACCATGAAAAAATAATGGCATAAACTAAAAAAAGTAAGCATAATAACATGGTTGGAGTGGTTGGTAGATAAAGGAATCAAACATCAAACATCACAGAAAATGATCACACTGAGTGTATTATCTGGAGCCAGCAAAATGAAGGTGGGGAATAACAAACGTGCTGGTGAAATGCTGCAAGTGTCACTGAAAGTTCCTCTAGTTCCTCAATTTTGTAGGCTGAAATTGGTGAATGAAGATGCCATAAGAGATTGTGGCCCACTAAGTAATGAGGTAATTGTAATGCAGCAATGTAATAGTAGTAAACATAGAGGCTGCACACTTGGAGATCACAGATTAGATCATTTAAATGTCAAAAATGAATAAAATATTAATCATAATTGACAGAGAACTTCTTAGTCATTCATCTTTTCTGAATTTCTCCCTTTTCTCCTTTTTCCAAACTAGATTTTTTGCTACCCATTGTCTGATTAATTTATCCCCTCTTTATTTCTAATATGCTTAGCAATTTGAATCTTCATTAGTGAATTTTAACATTGCATCTTTTAGTTGTAGAATTTTCATGAGATTCTACTATTTTGATCAGTTCTCTATCTTGCATTTTTTTTCAATATTGATATAATAGGTATTTGCAAATATGTACCTTAAACTTACTATGCATGAATAACAGTCCATGTGTTATTTTAATGTTTTTTCCTACTGATTTTTAGTCTTATTTTCCTATCTTCTGGCATGACTTTTGACAGATTCAACATCGGATATTGCACGAAAAGTTATAAAATTTGGGAGATACTATTCTTCTGTATTCAGTTCTTTAACTGAGAAATGTCAGGGAGTTTTTGTACTTATTACCTCTTACTGTTTGACATGACTTTCAATCTGTGGTTTGACCTTTCTGATTATCAGACTGTCAAAGATTCAGTTTATCTTATTAGCATCTTAGCAATTGCTTCTGTGCTATGTCTCTGCCTCAGAATTCTGTAAATCACTTTCATCACCATGTGTTGTAAATTATTATGAGGCTGCTTTTCTTCTAAAGTTATTGTGTTAAATTCTGCCTGACTGACTCACCTTACACTAAATATTTTCCAACCTTATTTCTCCGGATAAAGCTACATTTTTTAGCATACTGTGCTTTGTGACATTACTATATTGCACACTCTACATGAGAAAATGCCTCCAAGATGGGAGTGACAGCAGCAGTTTAATCAGTCATGACTTCATTGGATTCCTTTTATGTCCTGAATCTTTGATCATAAAGCCATAATAGTGCTACTTCTCTTCTTATTTTGCAAAAATTTTTTGGTTGAGTAACTTCATCACAATCAGAAGAGACATCTCAAAATCTGAGTGCTTCCTGAAGTTTGAGCTTTCTTCAAAATTTGTTCATTCTCAAGAATATTTGATTTCACACTACTGTTCATTAGTATAGTTATAGAAATCAACAGCTTCTTCAAAAACATAAAATATATTTCCCCAGCTTTCTCTTCCCTACAACCTCCATTTCATGAAATATTCTACAAAATGCACATCTGACACACCCCGACACTGGTCATTGTCCTGGTCTCCTATGTGAATGAATGGTTACTGGTATCACTGAAAAGGAATTGTTTTGTTTTATTATCTCTACATTTGTCTTCTATTTTCAACTGTACTATAAAAGATGAGTGTCAACAACTTTTTAAATTGTCTAGACAACTTATTTCTTTGGTATATCAACAAACTTGTTGAAAGTATCTTTTATGGCTTTACTTACAGAAATAGCCAATTCAACCAATTAAGCAGGAAAAAAAAGTATATCTCAAGCGTACTATTTTTGCTTTATGGTTTCCTTGAACTATTTCATTATTTAAGAAAGAAAAGTTTCTGTTACATATTGCATAATGGATTGAATATTTTAATTGAAACCATGTCACTGAATTAGAGATTTAAAATTTACAAATAATTATTTCTAATGGACTAAATTAGCATCATAAAAATATATGAATATGTATTTATGTATGAATGTTCACATCTGTTCTATTGAAACTATTGGTAGAAAGGTACTTTTAAAAAAATAGCAACTTTTTTTATACATATGACACACAATAAAGGTATTAAGGTAAGTGAGAATACATTTGACTTCTTGTTCTTAGTAACATTTCCCTAGGATATTGCTGCATTAATGATGAGACTTTTTGTTTCTTTTGAAGAAAGGAGGTAGAGAGAGAGAAAGATTATACATTTACATATATACATATATTCATATTTCTATCTGTATATTAAATACAGAGTGCGACAGAGACAGAGATGAACAAAACGGAACAGAAGGGAAACATGAGATAGAGATAGGGATACAGAGACAGAGTTAGTTCCAATAGTCTGTCATTAAAACTTCTTGTACCTTAAACTACTTTGTAAAATTGTACAAGTGACTACTTTATGTCTTTGAATGATGTTTATAAAATGATATATTGTCATATTATAAGTAACCTAATATCCATAGTCAAACACATAAAACTGGGGGAGGGGTGTTTTTTTGGGATGTTGAAGATTCAGTTTTGTGTTTTTTATACACACCATACATCAAGAAAGATGTCTGTACAGTAGCGTAATATACTGGTTAATGTCTAAATTTCTATAACATTTGGAGCTCAAACGCAGTTTTCAAAATAAGGAGTCATGTCACTTAAAATAGTTTTTACACGGTGTTCTGGCACTAATTACACTTATCAGCAAGATAAAAGCAAATATTGTTTTGTAGAAGAATATAGTTTGTACCAAACTATAGCACCAATTCTAAAATTCAGAAAGGATTTTAAAAAATAAAAATGTCTTCAACATAGCACATCTCTTACACTTTATAATAAAAATAAATACTTGTGCTCATAAGTATCTAACTACTGTGACAGAGCGGGAAGTATTTCACTTAGTCTCACCAAGAGGAGAAAAAGCTTTTTTTTTTTAAAGAGAAAGAATTGTGTCTTCTTTTGTTAGAAAGTCTCTAAAAATAAAGAAAAAACTCACTTTAGTTATAAGGACCACAACATTTTATGAAATCATACATGACCCATCAGAACCATACATAGGAAAAATAAACACGAGATACATATATACATAGGATATAAACATACACAGAAAAAATAAATACAAAATGCACATGCGAACATGAATTTAAAAAAGTAACCATAATCTACATGCCATGTTTTATCATTGTATTACTAATTAGAAGGTAGATCCTCAGTTAGATCCCCGGTACCAAAAAAAAAGATAAAAGAAAGTAGATCCTCACAAGCAATTATTTGTGTATTGTCTCTTTAATTTTCAAAATAGTTGCTCAAAAAATTCAAGTTTTATATATTTTAAGTGATAATGCTACTTTAGGCTTCTATGCTGTATTTTGGCTGTAAACAATAATAAATATATTTGCAATAAAATTCTGAGCTAAATATTGAAAGTTAAACTGCTGTGCACATAAAACACCTAAAAATAATATTGTTAATTTCTTAATGATCTGTTTATTGCATGATCAAAAAATGCATGGGGTAATTGAAATATTGTGTCACAAGTTTCCTTTCAATCACTATACAGAATAACCACAGACTAATTATCATAAAATGTTTCAAATGAAATCATATCTTAAATAAAATGTTTAATCCCTACCTTGATGGAAGTATTCTCCATAGAATGACTCTAATACATTTTTTGGAAAGTGTCTTCCTAATCTATAGAGATCTACATATCTAAAACTCATTTCTTAAATTTTTTTAATTTGTTCACACCTCTTCCAATGTCAAAATTTAGTTTTTATATTTTTTTCAATTCTTCATTTTCAAATTGAAGCTTTGGTAACTTATATTACATGGGAGTTTAATGCAGCTTCATTATTATGAATTTTCATAATCATTAATTTTCTTCATTAAAATTTTACCACATTTTTAACTAGGTAGGAGTTATACAACTTTTCTTGCAAGTTTTACGAAGACTCACATGAAAGAACATGTATGTTTTAAACTATTTTATCATGTGTGTGGAAATTATATGTTAACTAGTCATAAAAACTAGTACCTAAGTTAAATTGGCTTTTCCTAGCATTTGGTGTAAAAATAAACGATGACCAACAATTATATTTAAATTTTAAGGGCATCTACCTTTCTTTCTTTTTTTTATTTTAAAAAGAACAAAACAAAACAAATAAAATAGAAAAAAGCAGATCAGAACAGAACAATGCAAGCAATACAGGGCTTCAAAACAAGACAACAGGAAATCAACAGTGGCTACCATAATGTCTCTTGTTTTCTTCAAAATAGTTGTTCATACCTTCACACACAAAAAATTCAAATAAAGCAAAATAGTATAAAACCAATCAAAACAAAAGAATGAAAGCATTACAGGTCTTCAAAACTAG
>RJWT010027461.1:0-15180 GCA_004365215.1 Cuniculus paca | reverse complement strand
GGACGCGAGTCTCTGGAACTAACATGGTTAGATAGTGCTTTCAGAGAGTGCAGGGTAGACATGGCCAGAGAGGCAACAGAAGCAGGATCATGGAGAATTGCCTGGGCCTTTGTAAAGATTCTAGACTCTAATGATACAGAGAGGTAGTGGAGCATTTTAAGCTCAGCAATGAAATGATGAAACGACTTTTAAAAGTACTACTCTGGAAATCATCCTCAGGCTATATGACAGGCAAGCGAGGGTAGAAGTTGGATGCTGATGATGGAGGCAGTAGGGTGTTGGAACCAGCTCGGAAAAGCCTGGGCTTCATAGTAGTAGCTTGAAATGGTCATGGTGGGTGTACTTACATCTGTTAAATCAGCCAATTCTATAGCTCTGTACTTCTAATTGAATAATTGTGATCATTTCATCATTTGATGTACAAGAAACTGTTTTCCATTTTTTTCTTTTTCTTTCTGGTCATTTAAGTCATTTTTAACAGGCAGTTAGCTTTGACATACTACTTCTACCATTCCTCTCTGTTTCTATTGCTCTTTGAAATTGACTATAATAAGTGACTCAGGTTTCAATAGGGCTTTCAGATTGGATGACACAGTCTTGGTTATTTACGCAATAAGTAATTAACTCTCATACTTCCTTTTATACAGATCTTCAGTATTAGTAAGCTAGCATGCTCATTTGCTTCCTTTTGTTAAAACTGGTTTAGGAATGGGCACATAGCAAAAGTGTGCCAGATTAGTCTACGATTAAATTAAATCCACTACATGGGTTGAGATCTAATTAGTTCCATTATACACAGCATTCTTATGAATTGAGATCCACAGAAAGAGAGAGATAGACTTAAATTTTACTGACTGTACTACATGAACATGCTGATTAGAAATGCTAGAGTCAGTTGCACTGAGAGAGCCCCCCTGGTGTGTTTCTGTGATGAGGGCATCGAACTAAAAAGACACAAAGAATTTTATTCTGATAACGTGTCTAAGACGCCCCATACCTGTTTCTTTTTCATGTGAAATAATGAACATCACATATGACTAAATATGGCTTGAGTTGATGTGCTACTATCTGTCATACAAGCAGCCTGACTGTTAAAAAGACAGAAGATTCAATAGGTGTTTGGGTCATTCTTTCTATTTAGAATAAATATTCAAATGTCAACAATGTCATTATCATTTTCCATCTCTCCATTTACAGTTGGTCTTAGTATGAGATTTAGAACAATTTAATATCAATTATCCTAGAGGTATGCAAATATTTTAAGCAAGTAGATTAGTGGTCTAATCCATTTTGAATACAACAATTAACCTGGTAGTATAGTGTCTACTTTTTTCTATCAGCAACCATCAAAATTCAGTTTCAATTTTTATTCACCTAGCATGTATTGCATCTATTATTAGTATTTCAGCTTATCTCATGAGTTTGGTATTTTCACTCCAATTTTATACATTACAAAAGTAAGTCTCCAACACATAACCTACTATATAATTCAATACTGAAATTTGTGACATATCCATAAATAGAATATTATACATGTTTTTAAAGTGAACGACTGGTTCCTGAATTGATATTTAATTATATTGCTATATAAATATATTTCCATGTCCATTTTGAATATAGATGCAGATCAGTAAATATTAAATCAGTGTTTAAATATATAAAGTAAAAGCCTTGGTGGTGTAGTCACTTGTATTTTATGCATATGCTATCATCAACTTTGGTGTTCAGTTCCTTCAGTTAGTATCTCACCTTAAATGCATAAGGCAGAAAAACTTAAAACATCTGTTAAAATTAAGATCTAAAATATCCTCCAAAAGAAAGCCTTGAGTTTAGAGATGGGGCCCGGTCAGAAGGGTCATGTCACTGGGACATGATTTGGTGGAGCATATTCTTGCCCCCTTTTTCTCTGCTTCTGGGCCATCATTCACTGAACATGTGGCTTTTCCATGCTTGGAGCCTGCATACCATGAACTGAATCCACTGTAACTGTGCACCAAAACAAACCTTTCTTCCTTAAGTATTTATTGGGTGTCAAGTTGAGTATTTTGTCCCAGCAGTGAGAAAAAAATCTAACATACCATTAAGAATCACAGTCAAGATAATGATATCATAGAAACTGGTTGTAAGATAATTTTTAAAATTTAATATAAAAATAATATATTATTTGATTGTAGTAATATAAACTGCATGTATAATACTTATGAGCAGAATTGGTGGATAATATGCATGAAAATTTATTTTAGGCAGTTATAAAATATGTCTATATTTTCTTTAATATTCCTTTAAGTATTGTCACTTATAGAAACTACAGTGATACCACGATTCCCTAACACTTCTATTAACAAGCAGTTCGGTTGGAAAACAGAAGTATTTGTAAATTATTTTATTTTGTTTCATTCACCAACAAAATAAAAAAAAAACAATTGAAGTGAAGGTTGGTGTCACCTTCACACTTAACACAGAATGTAAATTTTATTTATTTAACTGGTAGATTTGAAAGGCATAACAGTCAAATTCAGTAATTCGACCATCCAAATCCTACCATGCACCCCACCCCTTTTATATAATATGTATAACGGCTAATTGTCTACTCAGTAACTTTAGTCTCACTGTTATATTGACAAAATATTATGAAAAGTAGATTTCCTGAAAGGATAATTATTTATGTTTCTTAAACGCTTGAGATTACATTTATCAAAGACCTATAGTTGAAATCACATTGTGCTTAATTGCATAACTTAGTCCCAAGGAAGAGAAAATAGAAGAGTAAAGAGATAAACATTATATTAATTGTTATGTGATCTGTTTTCCCTTAGTTCCTGTGTTTATTTGCCTAATTGTTCCCAAGGTGGTGGAATTTAAAAATTCACTTTCACTAATCAGTGTTTATCAGGGATCAAGAAGCGCTGACCTTCTAAACTCCCCCAAGACCTTTTCCTTATTACTGAAACATAACCATTTTCCAAGTCTTTCATAGTGGAGGACAAATTGACTATAGATTCCCAAATGGAAATGTGAAGCAAGTATACAAAACAGCAATTAAAAAAAAAAACAAACCTAAAACTTTGAACATCTTCGGTAATATTTACGGCTCATACCGATAGAGGGCAGACATACCTCTACTTTTGTACGACTGTCAACAGATGTTAAGGTTTGGAAGTACATGTACCATCTGTACTTATATTTTAATGATGTAGATAACAGAAAATGTCCTAAAATCATAAATCATGAATAAGTAGATATCAACTACAACAATATGCTGTGATGAAATTCTCACCTCACTAGGATTGCTCACTGGGGGCATTACTAAGTAAAAGAAGGTTTACGAGAATGGAAATCTTGTGATACTTCACTGGTCACTTTGATAACCGAAATGTCACCAAGTGTCTAACAGGCAGGTAGCGTACACCAGGTAGTTATGCTGGACAAAGGGATGTTTGATATTTCACAAGAGAGAAAGGAAGCTGAATGATGTGAGATTTCATCATGCTATTCAGAATGGTGTGCAAGGAAAACTTATGAATTGTTTTTTTTTTTGAAAATTTCCACTTTCTATTTTTGGGCAACAGGTAATTATGAGTAAATGAAACCACAGAAAGAAAAAAACTACAGTTAAACAGAGACTATTCTATCGACCTTTGGGCCAAATTCACTAATGAAATGTAATGTATCCAATGGTTCTTATTTGATATTCAACTGTATACCTATGTATACTTTTTTGGTATGCCTACTTACAATTTTGATATGCCATGTCTACCAGAACATACAGAGATTTCCAAAGTTATACACATCAGTTGACATTGAGTATGTACATATACAAAGGAAGAAGATGATTGTTTCATCTAATTTGCTGAACATTAAATCAACGTTTCCTAGGAGTATGTGGTAGATTTTTCCTCTAGGAGGCAGAACAGGCAGGGGTTTTAATATAGGTTGAGAATATGCATTAACTATGAATAAAAAAGGAGGCAATGTCAACATTTTACATAAATACAATTTTTCATTAAAATGATGAAAAAGTCAAGGGAATTCATAACTTGAATTTGTACCTAAATAACGTTATTATACATAATAATGTATTTAATGCCAATCTTTTCAGCAACCAAACTCACTTTTACTTCAACTTTACAAGTGTGTTCTTTCTGGACAGAGAACTTTTTAGATGGCTTTTCTGCTTTTGATTTTTAGTATAAACCTGGCTAAAAGCCTCCAACAGTATCTGCACGATAACCTCAGCATTGGATTACCATGAAATTTCCTCTTCCAGGTTAGTCTGCCCTCCTTAACCTCAGTCTGTCTCAAACTTTCAAATCATGAGAAAAATGTAGACACATTTTCTCTAGAACCAAACCCGGCCTGGAGTCTTAACTGCCACTGGAGTCCTTGTTTCCAACTGAAACAACCCAAACTCCTGAAAAAAAATCTGCTGTTTACATTTTTACGAGTATGCTGATTTTGTGACCTCTCCCCAGCATCTCCCATTAATCTCAGTGTACAGCACTAGAGGGCGTTTCTTCAGATGGATCTCTGCACCTCTCCAATCTTCTCCCACAAGCCTGTTCCAGTGGCTTCTGAACCATATGGTCAGGTAGCATCACAGCAACAGTTCCTCCTCTCTATTACCAAATTCGATTTGTTCTGAGACATGACACCAGACACCCACAATTTGAGGAAGAAGAGCTTTATATTGGCTCACAAGTCAGTCCATAGTCCACTGTGGAAGGTCAGTATGGCAGAGGGGCAAGGTGGAGGAAAGCTGCTCATGGCATGGTATCTAGGAAACAGAGAACACCTATGGAGGGAGAAGAAGCCTTCCAGACCCCGCCCACAGTGACCCAGCTGTTCTAACCAGAGCCCACCTCCTAAAAGCAAGTCATGAACTTCTGTAATTCCATCACCTTCCAAAAGTTCTGCCTATCATATCATGAAGCTTTAAGAAGACATTCAGATAGAAACCAAAACATTTTGTCTTGCTCTACATAGCTATTAACACATTTTTATTTTATATTATTAAAACTTGTAATATATATATCTGTGCATTTTACACTGAAATAACTTTTCATTACAGCAGTATTGATACCATCATGCTCATAAGATTAGACTAAATGTATTTAAAAATTCTTTACCTAATTTTTTTTTTTAAATCTATCAGAATGGCTTCAAAAGTTCCAGAGCTCTAAGGTGGGGTGGGTATTACTCATATCTTGAGTGTGGTCTCAGCTCCTCTTTAAAGCTTGGTATTTTAATATCTAAAATTGAAAAATGACTTCCCTATTACCAGTAGCCATTACCGTGTGTCCTGAGATGGGGGTTCAAGGGAAACTGAGCCACAGATAGTTGAATTTGTATATCAGTTGTTCCATTTACTGTTTTCTTATATTTGTTGAGTAACCTTAACTCTCTGAGCCTCAGTATTCTCTTCTATTAGATCAGAATATTAAACCAATTAAGAGCAGTACTTTTGTCTTCATCAAATGATGCAATCTACAGTAAGCAATTAGAGTGACACATGGTAAAATCACTATAGATTTTGGCACTGGTTACATTAGGAAAAGGAGGAATAGTCTTTCTCAACAAGGCTGGTGTTTTTAATCTGATTTGTTAGTCTCTTTTTTGTCTTTATTAATAATGCATAGAGCAATTTTTGTGGTGGACAGGTATTTTTATACTACTGTGCTTTATTGTAGAAATGCCTAGAAGTTGAAATCCTCCATCAAAACTATGGATGTTTTTAGGTTTTTGAAAGCATTTCCAAAGGACTTAACTAAACAATTGCATTTGCAAGAACAGGATTATACAATGTCAATTTTACTGGCCTTACTAAGTTGTAATTACAAGACAAAAATGGTACTTCATTGTTTTTTAAATATTCACTTCTTTGATTAATAATAATTTAAAAATTTTAAAGAACTGATTGTGTCTTTACCTATCTTAATTTCTATCATTGCATGCTACGTAACACATATTTTATCAGGATACTTTAAATGTCATCTTTTCCTCCATAGCTGTTGACAGAAATGATTCTAGTTTGAGGCCAAATCTTGCAATACAAATGAATTGTGTAAACTTAAATATACAGCAGCTAAGTTTACAGTGGAATTATTTTGAAGTGCACATCTTAATACACCATTTGGAAACAATTTATATTAAAACATGCATTGATTATGGAAATAGTTGCAGAAAATCCAGCCATTATCTTCTTGCTAACAAATTGTCATGCCTAATCTCATTACTGTTTATAAGACCCATAAACCTTCCTTATTCAATGCATGTATTCATAGATTTGACCTCAAGTCTGGTGATAGTTTCACGAGACAAAACCCTAAAAGATATCATAACAGCAACTACATAATTACAATGGAAAATGGGCATCCTTGGTAGGTGGAATTCTGCATAATGATTTACATAAATCCTGTCCTTCAAACTCTGCTGTGTCTTCCTTTAGTCCCCAAGGAGATCAACATTTACTTATGTTCTGGAAGTGGTAGCCTTAGGCTACTGCCTGGTGCTTCCATGAAGTGTACTGTGTTACCTTCTCTGTGTTCAGCTATCACCTTTTGTGTAGTACTTTCTTGACACTCGTTTGCATTTTTTTTTCACTTATATGTCTGTATGTCCACTGGACACCTAGGTCGTGGAGGCCATTCTATTTTTTATTTGTGTAGCCTCAGTTGCTGGCATGGTGCCTCACTGGAAATTGAATGACCCTTGAATGAATGACTGACCATGGAGAGAATATGGATAACAATTCCTCTAATTAAGCACAGCTTGTTTTGGAAGCCTATTCATGTACCTGAGTATAAAGTTAAACTGGAAAAGATCAGCGACAGAACTTCTGGTGTGGATAGCGCTGGTCTCATTCTTTTTTGCTTATTTTTTGGTACCGGGAATTGAACTTGCATTTATCAGGCAGGCAATGGGCTACCGAGCTATAGCCCCAGCCCTTATACTTTTATTTGTAATACTTTCCTTTATTATAATATCAACTAGAAAAATAAAATCTAAACTACAACAAACAAATAAACAGCTCTTCTGTGGTCAAACTCAAATAGTCAGGCTGAACTAACTTTTTTTCGTTAAGTGAGTTGATTTGACTTACCCTTAGGTTCGACTTTTTGAACCTGTAAATATTCTAAGGTTTAAAGTACATGACCAGAGGAGAGTCTGTTTTATCTGCAAGCCTAATGGGAAAATACAGCATTTCTTTTTATTGTAGTTAGGTACTGTAAATGTAGATGACCATATTTATATAGATAACTATGTACCATATATAGATTACATATATATATATATATATATATACACACATATATATATATATATATATATATATATATATATATATATATATTCAGGTACAATACAGGATTTTTACATTGGTAATGACTTGTAAAAAACCTAGGAAACAAGTAAATTTTTAGATCATGGCTCTAATAAAACATATGATGCCATACCAAATTTTATTTGCCGATCTATGGTTTTTTTTCCCTCTGGCCTAAATAAGATATTTTCAAAAGCAGACAGATTTAGGGGCATGTAGTTTAAAGCAGCATGAGAGTAACAAAGGAACCATAATGTGCTTTTATGACTTGAGTTTTTACAAACAGTTTTGGGATAGCTCAATGTATTGTCACCATTATTGAGTGAAGCATAGAGCACTTTACCATGACAACAGGAACACCTGCTAGCAAAGCTGTTAAACTGTAAGTTTCCCTATTGCTCATTTCAACTAATAAGCCACTTTAAACTGCCTCCTAACGTCTGTGTAACATCAGTACTTTTCTTTCCCTGTCCACTCTGGGGACATATTGTGGAGAGCTATTTATCAATTATCAAGATTCTTCTTTTATTCTCCAGAGGAACCAGAGGATTGTAAGCTAGAAGGTTTTAGTAGCAAAATCTGTTATTTACTTAAGTATAAGTCCATCATTACAAATTAAGTTCACATTCCTTTGAGAAATATGTAAAGAATCATGTCTCTCAAGTTCCTATCCTGAATGTTCTAATTTTTCCATCATCAGAAGTATTAAAACCCTAGCTGCAAAAGCTGATGAGGTCTTTGAAATCACCTGCTGTCATATTTTCATTGGTCCAGAAAATATTGCTATTGAGAGTCAGTAATATAGTTTTAAAAGTCAATGATCATTTCTTTATGTTTGAGATATTTGCCAGCTTGTGTCCTGTGGAGACCAGGTAGGCAGTGTAAAGTTGAAAGGTCGTATTTGCATATTGAGCAATTCCAAAATGTAAACTACTTTCCTTAATATTAATGCAGTTTAAGTGACATCAGTTATGTATGTCTATGATTCATATTGCTGAGCTGTTCCCCTTCCCCAGAATGATGTACTGTCACTGTCCTATTCATTTTGGATGTTGTATTCATAAGGGTTTTGTGACTAGACATCATCGTAAATCAATGTTATTGGACAATATTTTCAAACAAAACATTCACAGAATCAGTCATTGCACATTCCAGGCTCAGAATTCTACACTTGCATGAAGGTCAAATAAAGTCAACATCAAATAATGTATCAGTGTACTGAAGAATCAAATGAAACTAGCAAGTTTTGCAATATCTTAATTATAGATTTAATGTATTTATGCTTCACTTCAGGATTTCTAGTAGTCTTAAGAGCTCTGCTAGAACTGTAAAATGTATAACATTAGTGGTATACATAAGTATTTGGGGTTGTCTTTTCTGGTGAAACACAGGAAATATTAGAAAACTCTTGGTTTATATTAGGACTCTAGAGAATATGAGCTAATATTAACAATATCACAATTCACATTAAAATAAACATGATTCATTTATGATCATTACTTATAAAATTTACATTCATTTTTGCTGCATAGAAATAAAATTTATTTCAGTAGAAAAAATTGATCTTTTTGCATGTCAGGAAGTCTATTAGATTTAAATAAGTAATCGCTAATTTTCTTTTCACAGCAATTTTGTGTGGTGGAGGTAAGAGATAGTAGTTTGTGGCTACCAGATGTTATTATGTAATGGTCTATAAGTTTCTTTTTTCTGTTCAATTGACTTTAAAGGAAGGTCATATCCTAATGCAAAGAATACACTCAAACTAGTAATTTATATCCCTATTCCAATAAAAAAATCTAGTCTGCATAAGTGGGAAAAGGAAATTTAGTTCCCCAAATAGATATGTATTATTCTGGAGTGATGAGTACTGAATCTAGATTACTGTGCAATTTCTAGGTTTTCTGTATATTAAATTATACGATTTTCTAAAGATAAGACATACAGAAAAGAACTTATCGTCTCTCTCAGGTATCCAGGCTGCTGTCAGTCTCTTAAATAGCTGGGACTGCAGCTATCGATTACCAATGTAAGGCTAGAAAATATATTTGATTATCTCTTGATAATTATTAGCATTTTATCTGAGAGTTTCTGAAATTCTGTGCTAATTTCTTCATGTTAGTAGCAAACTTGCAAGATCTCAGAGAAAATTAGAACATAACAAACAAGCAAGCCAAACACAATAAAGAAATACCTTGCTATCATACATAGAAAGGTTCTTCCTAATAATAATACGAATTTCCTGCACAAGTTAATGAAGGTACAGTAATTTGGCAGGTAAAATAAATTAATTTTGCAATGCGTTTCACGTAGGCTAATTTATCTTACACTCAAGCCCATATTTTAAACTATAGTGACATCCATCCATTTTATATTCCAGTACAGCACTCAGCAGAGGGAGTGCTGCCATCATTTATCACCTAGTACCATAATCTTACTTCCCAATTATGCTTTTTGGGGGGCTCAGTCAAGAAAAGCAGTGGCAATAGGTATCAGAACTTTAATTAAAAAGCAATAAATATGAGTGCTCTGGTGGAGATAACACTGTATACCTTGCATTTTAAGATAAATATGATGAAGACATGATACCGATGAACATTTTCTGGCTATAAATTGTTGCTAATTTTAAGTTTATGAAATACGCTGAACACTTTAATCAGTTACTTTTGAATGTTCTGTGAAGAAGTGTGATGTGGGTAGGATGGGGAAGGAGTGAACCAAAAAATAAAGCCCCAAATGATCCTTCTCCCTCTGTGAACAGTAAACCAATTGAAGAGGTAAATTGCAATCTGTCTACTGCGGGATTCTTTTAACCATGTTAAATCTCTTTTATTTTATTCATTTATAATTATCATAAGGATGTGGTTCTCACAATATACTTCATATCAGTTCATTGCTATGCATTGCAACTACCTCTGGAAGGTAATGTTCACTGCACAGATGAAGAAAGCAAAGAATAAAGAATAAAGAGACCTGCTCTCTTGCCTAGGGTTACATTTAAGTTAGTGGCAAAATGTGTATTAAAATTCTGGTCTCTAGAGCCCCAGTGTTTTAATTAGCTTAATAATCCATGCTACCTTTCATAATTGTGAGGGCTTAGGTTTAGGTATTCTTTAACATTATTCTCAACACCTATGAAAAATGGCTGCCCTTCATAAGGTTAATGCAAACTATGAGTTACACCAATTATGCAAACCCTAGTCTTTGTAAGTTATCTACCTCCAGGGTGCTTAGTGTAGTGTGGGCATAGACTGTATTTCTTATTCGAAAGAGCTTTCCCCAACTTCCACGAACATTCTCTTTTTAGACTATTAACAGCAAAACAAAACGATTAATTGAATGTTGCCACATATAAACTTATAATGGAGGCTTAATTATCCCAACTTATTAATAAAGAAATTAATATTCAATGACTTGACCATGGTTGCATAGCTAATAAGAATTAGAATGGAAGTTTAATCCTGAGACATATTTCAAAGATCACAATACATGATCTTTATATGTAAGGGCAATTGTCACACAAATAATTGATACAACTAGAAAAATCAAATCAATACATGGATTTGAAACATATTTTTATCAAAAATTTTCCATAGATTCATTTTCACTTAGTTTTGATTTATTGTAAACTTGATTCATCCTTTCACTAATTTACTTAAATAGTAATTTCATAAATATTAAGCTAATTCCTGAGAGCATAAAGCTAAGGGAAAAGATTTTAAATTGTGCTAGTATGATTTTTTTAAGTAGCTAACATAGCTACATTAACTGACTTCAAATGGATTAGTCAAAATGATTTCTGCCAGGATATACTATATTTAACTGTGCAATAAACAGTATCCTGGAGCTGCCATATCTAATATATGTGAAGAACTCTAAATACGTGAAAAAATGGTCAACATCACTGACCATAGAGAAATGCAAATCAAAATAAAACTGAGATTTCACCTTACCCCAGAAAGAATAGCATCATCAAGAAATCAAATAATAACAAATGCTGGTGAGGTTGTTGGGAAAAAGAAATCCTTCTACATTGTTAGTGGGCATATACACTAGTAAAACCACTATGGAAATTAGTGTGGAGATTCCTCAAAAAATCTAAAACTAGAAATTCCATTTGACAGAGCAATTCTCCTTATAGATTTTTTCTCAAAGGAGTTAAAGACACAATTTTACAGTCATACATGGATACTCATGTTTATAGCACCACAATCTATAATAGCTAAATCTTGGAAGCACCCTACATGTCCATCAGCAGATGAGTGGATAAAGAAAATGTGGTATTTACACACGATGGAGTACTACTCTTCTGTAAATAAAAATAAACGAGTCATTTATAGTAAAGTAGATGAATCTTGAAACCATAATGGTAAGTGAAATAAATCAGACACACAGGCTTAAATATCACATGGTTCCTTTGTATGAGAAATCCAAATTATAAATTCAGAGCAACATAAAAGATAACAGGAAGTAAGGAGATAGTAAGAGAGTTTGGCACAATTCAAAGTGAAAGGAGGATCTGACTCAAACAAGGATGAAGGCATTGGAGGTGGAATAATGGGCACTGAATTGAGTTACACTTTGGAGGATGAATCAACAGACCATATTTTATGGTAAGATATGGTAACAGAAGACACATAATAATAGTTTTGAATTTTTCACTGGTCAGTAGAAAGCATTTCACTCAGAGAAAACTTATGGGGCTTGAAGATAGAATAAAATATTGTATTTATCCTTATTTAGTTTGTGATGTTTGTAAAATATTAACGGAAGATTTTCAGTGGGCAATTAAATATAGGAGTCTGGAACAAGTTGGCCATGGACTGAACCCATAAACCATTTTAAACCTCTCCTTCTTTAAATTATAGGTGTTAAGTATTGTGTCTTAGTGATAAGAAAACTGACTAATAGAAACATCAAAGTGAAAGCCTCATTTTTGACAACTCTACTCAGAAAAAGCTTAAAACGATGATATAAGACCATAAATTAAAGTGCAAAAGTCCGATGATTCTTTAATAAACTTCCTATAGAGTAAAACAAATGATTCTCATCTTGTGTAGCAATGTTCACAAATGAGGTGACTTTTACATATTTTTGCCTTTTTTTTCAAAATATCAATAGAATTTTCCACAGATTTTGAACAGAAAAACGACAAAAATATTTTAAAAATCAAAACCAATGTTTTTATAATTTAAATCTTTCCTGGACTTTCTTGATGACTACTCTTTAGAAGCCTCCAAGGCACTGGACCTTGAGCTCACTGAAAAGTATGGTCTAAATTTCAAGTAAGATGCCAATATAGAAGATCATCTGAATGACATGAAGATACAGTAAAGGTTATTCATCAGAAGTTCTTTATTGTAGATGCATTTTGTTTGTCAAGAATAGTATTTTACAGTGATGTATGAAATGTTATTAGGTATGAGGTGCTCTTCCCAGTCCTCAATATGATTTCTCTTGTGAACTACTACAGACACTTAATAACTGATGCCGCCCTTTATGTTAAGACTAACCAAGCATTGCTCATGTCAGTTCTTTCAAAGAAAACTGTAATTCCCTTTGCTGAACTGTGTATTACTGTGATTCCATCAGTCTATGTTGAATGATGTTCTAAGGAATAGACCAATCGAGTCTATCATGGTGATTATGGAAAGAATATCATTGAGGATGCTTTCATTGCAATGAACAATATTCATATTTTAAAGTGATAATAAAATATTTATTTTTAATATTATCGAATGGAGTTGTTATTCTAATTAGACAGTTCATTTTTTTCTCAAGATAGTGTTATTTTAGAAACTGATTTCACTCTGCGGTTTTACTGGTTGCATGACAGTTTAGTTCAGAAATGACAAATAGTGGATAAACAGAATTCTAACATGACTGCCACTGACCTTTTTATATACTCCTCCACTTCAGTGTAGGTGGATGCTGTACTTACAAGATTTTCAGATGTAATCGAGCTCCTAAATTGCAGTGGTACCTCAGTTCATGAACGCTTTTGTTTGTGAACAATTTGGTTCATAAAAAGCATTTGGCTAAATTTGTTTTTGTTGGCCAACTCTGCATCAGATGACAAACATGACCTTTGCCACCTATCCCACACTAACACAAATCGTGTGATATTTTCCAAAATCATAGAACAAATTCAGTAGATGAACAGAGGTATCACTGAAGTGGATCTTAAACAGAGAGGTTATCTGACTGGATGTGACCTAATCATATAATGCTTTTAAATGTGGATACAGAGATCACAGGCAGAGGAAAACATCAAAAATTCAAAGCACGAGAAAGATTCCGCTTGCATGTTCTCTGGTCTGGCTTTGCAGATAAGGAGGCCCAAATGACAAAGAATATGGGTGGATTCCAGAGGCTGAGGGCAGTCCCAAGAGAGGAAATAGGGATCTCCATTCTGAAGTTAAAATAAATTAATTTTGACCAAAAAGTAAACAAATTTACAAAGGCACTTGTTAATTTCCAGTTCATAGCAAATCCTGGCTGATACCTTGATTTTGTGTTGTATAAACTGAGTAAAAACCTAGACTCATCATGTCTGAACCTACAGACCTAAATAAATGTCAGCTAATAAATGGGCATTGTTGTGAGCTGTTAAATTGTAGTCATTTGTTGCATAGAACTACAAAATGAATCTTTAGTACTATGTCAAGAACTTTGAAGGATCTGAAATCTTACTCGGCTTGCAGGCTAAGACTCACTTAGAAGTTTCATGCATGCTTCTAGAGATCTGAAACTTCTAGATGAGCGGTGAGCAGTAAACAGCCTTATTATTTGCAGCAATAACAGGATCCAAGGTGTCAGGCTTATGTTGGCTTCCCGAACCTGTATTCCCACAGGGCGGTACAGAGAGTGTCAGCTAACCTCTGTGCACACGTTGGGTTCTGTTGTAGGAAAGGAGTTTGCACATGAGATACAAATCTTTAATAGTGGGCAGTCAGCCTGCTTGACCTTTGCTGTGGAGTGAGACATTGACTTTATTAAATTAGATAGTATATTAATCTGCCTCTTGCTTCCAAGGGAGACACTATGTGTATCTCCAAGGTTACTTACTGTATGCAAGCTATTAGCGGTGAGCAGAAACTTCACAAATGTTTTCCGTATCTGATAGCCACGCTTTGGTTCTGGGATGGAAGCAGGTATCAGCAGTATTGGAAAGCATACCATCCTGAAGAATTAAGATGCATGAAGAATGTTTAATCAACAAAGTCTTGGAAGTGGGTTTCATCAAACTGTAAGACTTAATTTCACAAATTGTAAATTTACCTTCTGAGTTTAAAAAATTGTAATCCACCCTTACCATGTACGTGTAAATGTGCAGTATTTTACATTAATGTTACTCATATCTGAAATTTATGGTACTGACTTTGCTTTTACTCTCTTTCTTCCATCACTATTCCTAATTCATATTATTGATACTACATGGTGGATCTGACAGATAGATTCCAGGTGTTTATGTATGGCGAGCAAGAAATTGTAAGTGTGCATCCAATGGTAAACAAAACACAGCTCATTTGTTGTAAATACCAGGAAGATGCATTCAAGCAGGTTTGTGTCAACAGAAAAACAAAAATTTGGCACCCACTGAAAAGTGGAGTCAGGACAACAGGAAAATAAGAAGTGCACAGGTAAATCAGGCTTTTGGATTTTAAAAGAAGCACATACCACCTTGAGTATTTCTCACTGGGTCTCTGAAAAAAATTGACAGAAATGATTGATGGGTGCTGAGTCACCTTCAGGGCTTCCAACATTCAAGTCCCTGCCGGAGTTCATTCTGATTAAATTACATACACAAGATGCAGTCCATATATATGAACCTTTAACAGGGTTCCAATGGGGAAAAGGTT
>RJWT010027460.1:0-15491 GCA_004365215.1 Cuniculus paca | reverse complement strand
TCCTGTATTTTTCCCTTCAAACACATACTACAATCTTAATAAAGATAAAGCTTTCTAAAACCTGGATTTTTGACTCATTAACTAGCCAGTACAAATTATTCTATCATGACCTTTGAGGATAAACCAGAAAATTTTAGCTTGGGAATTTGAAACACATTTTAATTTTGTTCCCATCTGTTCTCTGTTACCTTCCATGGAATATATTGGATTGAAGTGCTTTCAAAAGTCTTTTGCTAGAGAGTCATCTGTATAACTCAATATTTCATTTAAGCCTGAAATTATTTACGTATGTGTAGGGGTTGGTGGGGAATATGGGTTAAGCTCAGGTTCCATATCATAGATGATATATATAGTTGTTAGGTTCCTGAGATATTCTGGGGTTTGGAAGAGGTTAGGGCTCTACTTAGTATAATATAATTCTGACCCACTGCTGAGCACACCTGACAGGATCATAGACTATGTTGTGATTCTTAGGTCAAGCTTACACTTTCTTTTTCATCTTACATATTTACTTCAATCGATCCAGTTTTTTAGTCCCCCTATCTTCCTGAATCTTTCTCCATCCCTCTCCTCACAACAGGATTTTTTTTTCCTTGGTGCTCTAGCCTTGTGTGTGATTGTCACACTGGAAACTTAGTGCTGTGTTATGAAAGTTGTACAGATCACTTTTCAGTAAAGATAGTTTCATTTCCTTAGCTAATCCTGACTTAACTAGCTCTATGGTTTTCTGTTACCTTTGACTGCTTTCCAGTGCATCCGAATTTCAGGAGGGGTAAGATGCTCTTTGATTTGCTCATTTTTGCTTCAAAAGTGGAGATATCTTCTTGTCAAAATTGTTCTGCACATTGTACTAGCTGAATTTGTTCATGTATGTGAAGTAATTATTTCTTAGGAAGTTAAAAATGATTGTGAATAGTCATTAGTATGAAAACGAAGTCAAATGTCATGAAAAAATACGAGTTACCTATGGAGGTACCACTGAAAGTAACATTGTTGTGGCTGGGGATTTAGCTTGGCAGCTCAAGTGCTTTCCTGGTAAGCATGAGGTCGTCAGTTCCATCCAGGTAAGAAGACACTAACATTGTTAACCGGCAATTTTCTTTTAGAGTTTAGTCTATCGTAAAGGAACAGTAACTGGAAATGTATTGTCTGATTATTATAGATGAGAAAACAAGTGAAGAGAGGTACCATCAATAGGCCAGGTCACAAAGTAAAGTACTTGGTTTTATACCCCAAAATCTATGCAATGGTACATATTCATATGTTTATGTGCCATAAAACACTGAAATATCCATGCTACTCTTGATTATGATTTCTTTGCCTTAATAGGTTTTTAAAAGATATAGTCATATCTGAAAATAAATTTTCTATTATTTCCTCAAATTATTTACTCTAAAAAATTCAGACAATTGCCACATTGTTTAAAATACATTTTCACTCTTTTGGAAATGCTCTTGTACTTCAAAATGCTTTGCCCTATGTGCTTATTAGCAATGTGTACTCATTCTCTAAGGGTGGATTTAGTTCTTTGGAACCAGTTAAATGTCAATTGAAGCTACTTCTGTGAATAAAAGAATGATCACACTGGGTAATACCACCTTTGTGTAAAAGAGGTATAACTAGGAATAAAATTGATCTTCTAGTCTTGTAAGTTGAGTCCAAAGGCAAATGAAGAGGTATGTTCTCAAAATATTATAAGAATATTAGAAAAACAAAGTGATAGCAGAAGAATAAAACTATCTTCTATCTTTAATTTTAAAGAAATTACTTAATAATTTTAATCAATGATTTTAAAACTTCTTCAAATATATATTTCTATTTTTGCACCATCTTACTATCAATATATTTTTTCATTATCACAAGAAATACAGTTGAAATTATATTTCTGGTTTTACAACATAGACCCAGAAGTAGCAAAGGTAAAATGATCTCTTAGAATTTTTGTAATGTTATTTAAGTCCAAATCTTCAAGTGAAATTCAGTTCTAGGATTTTCAAAATCTTGTTGGTAGAAGTTTGGAGAAAATGTCATCTAAATGCTTTCTTGAAAACTCCTTGAAATCCCTTTTGGGGCAGATTGTTCTCATGTTCTGAGAAAGTCACCAGAGAGACCTCCTATTAAGAGAAGTCATCCTTTTGGGAAATGAATATGACTACTCAATTTTTACTCTAAGGAGCTTAATAGCTCTGTCAGGTAACAAGGAAGTTATTCTGTGCAGAATTCAGAGTTGCATTGCACTTCTGAGGATATGCCTCTCAGAGAGAAAAGCTTCTAAGTCTGGAAAAAGCATGCTAGATTATGACGACTATTGGTGACATTTATAAGCATGTATTTCCTTCATCAGTGTGGGCAACTACCCTTAAGAGTTGAGGAGTTTGTATCAACAGATGAAAGAATTGTTTGCAAAGGACATTTAACACATGTCTTATGGATAATAATGCTTTCAGATTCAAACCATTGTGTTTAACATCAAGTTGGAAGTTCCATGTAAGGGAATAATGCTCTCTCTCTTTTTTTTTTTTTTTTTTTTGGTACTGGGGATCGAATTCATGGCCTCACACTTGCCAGGTAGGTGCTTATGCTGCTGACCTAAATCCCCAGCCCCCCCCTTTTCTTTGTCTATAATCCAGATTCACAGCAATACTCAGGTTTGTGGCTTTTAGACAACTGGGATCAGTATGATTGTTGGACCTCAAGGGACCAGAACAGGCAGAACAGTCAGTGGCTTCTACATGAGCATAAAATAGTATAAATAGACTTACTCTTAATACATGTTAATATTCTGGAGATCTGAAACATCTGAATTATAGGTAGCTAAATTACTACTGGGCAAGAAAGAGATAAAAGTGTCAATTTTTTTGGATGCATATAATCAAATGATGCATGGCACTGAGGTTACACTTTACTGCACCTCCCTAATATATGTTAGCAATCTACCTACTGAAAAGAAATAATAATAGCAATTTTTCTAAATTCTCAAACTGAAAGACATTTTCTCCCAAAGTTCTAACAGTGTATAAGCTTGAATAAATTCCGTGTGAATGGGAAAGGTGCCTCTGAAGCAGAATAGTCTAATTTCAAAAGTAACATGACAGTGGAGAACCTGTAAAACCAAATATCATTTGATGAGGTGAATGGATTTAATGCTTCGGAGACAGGTTGTTTAGGCCATACAGGCTGCCCATGACCCTTCTCAAAGTTACTGCAGAAAAGTGTGTATCTTTGTTGGGCTTTACCTTCCTTCTCTATAAATGGGTTTGGCAAGAGTACTAACCAGGAGGTCCTACAGACTATGATGTCTGACCGTAGACAAAACCCTAACCAATCACAAGTCCGCAGGGAAATCTGTATGGACTGTATCATACCACATACAGTGACATTAGCTGTCATTGTACAGGTGATGGATGAAGTTTTGATCAAATTCTGTTCAATAGCAGCCATTTTAAACCAACTGTGTATCACAATTCTAGCCCTGCACCTGATGAACGTGCCTTACACCATGGGTTCTCTGATACTACTTGGCTAAACTTAAAGTCCTCTATCTTTAACTAAACAGCTAGATTAAAGCAGAATACTTTAAAAGTAGTTTCGTTTGTTTTGAGCTCTGGCATAGTGGTGCTATGAGCAGTAGTTATTGAAATAATAGTTAAATACAATCAGGAACCACAGACGATTTATTTAAACTCAGGGCACCTCAGTTTCCTCACGTGAAAAAATGTGTTTGAAAATATTGCCATCATCATAGGATGGGTGTATCCAGACATACAAATCTTAGTTTAGTGCTAGGAACCACATAAGAACACTATAGCACTATTATTCCTAGCATTCACTTGACAAAAAGCTCTAAGTTAGGACTACAGCCCATGAACCCTGATAATCTCCATAAAACTGTTGGCAGTATACATGATTCTGCATTTTATTTGCAATTAAAAAGAAAAGAGAACATGCAAATAATGCTTAGGTTGATGCTCTCTTCTTCTTGGGAATTAAATAAAAAATTATTGTCAGTTTGAAATGAATTAAAGTTATGATTAAAAACAAAGCATTAAAGAGTCTACCATTACAAGATTGTCTAATAAATTCAAAATAATCCTTTCCTATTTTCTTCTTCACATATAACAGGAGGCCCTCTCAACCCATTTTGAGCAGTGGGATGCTACGTGCATATATTTGAACCAGGGTGGCCATTTAACCTATTTTAGCTTGCTCCTCTTCTTAGGTATTTGGAATTAGGATTCAGAAATTCAGTCACTCTCACTTTGTGCAGCTAGATATGAAACATATAACTCAAAAGCTGAGGAGTGGCCATGTTTTCCTCCATGTGCCTATGAAGGAGAGAAAGTTGCTTTACTCAGGGAAGAATGACAAAGGTGGATATAAAGACACAGGGGACAGAGTTGGCGCTAGTTCTATAAGTAGGAAATCCTTGTCATGAATTCCTTTCTTGAGAACAATTGCATTCTGGCCCTTAGGTTTTAATATACTTGAGTAACATTCAAATAAAACATCTTTTTACTTGTAATTTAAGCCAGCTCTAGTGAATCTTTCTCATATGCACAAATATTGATAACTATGGGCTAGTTACTAGATAATTTTTAAGAATCTAGAAGCAGAAAAAAGAATTCTTTGGTTCAAGAAAGTCTACAGAGAAAGTTTCACAAAAAGTTAGTAATTTTTGTATCTACTAGTTTTTGAAGGTTTGTAGCCTAACTCTATTAGCCTTTATCCCTCTCCTTATGTTTCATCTCTGCAAGGGGAAAGTTTCAAAGACTTCTTCTGGAAAGCTGGTAATATTGGTCTGTCCTTCTGCTTTGTATTCTTTTAACTATTTGACATTTGTAAAGTCCTCATGGTGTTCCAAAAGCTCCTTGGAATTTTGAAAACAATAATATCAGTTCCCTTCAGGCAAAGCACATGTTCCAACCTAAAGTCAGTTCTAACCTAAAGCCAACAAATTTTACCCTGCTAGAAATAAAGGGTTAATACTGTCACTAATTTTGCCTGGGTCTTTGCTAAACAAAATGTTTACTGTAAGAGAGGCATGAATCATACATGAGCTTAAAATTTTGCCATCAGATGTAAAATAGAGAACTAAACTTTAATGGATTTTAAAATAGAGCTAATGCATTACTAATCAGGTCTTTTTTTGCTTTATTTCAAGGTTAAAATAAAAATTTTCTCACAGAAGAAAATCTCACTAAGAAATATCTGGCAAGTCTTTGTATTTAACTTTTAATGAAATAGAAAGCCCATATATATTTTCTCTATTTTATTTTATTTTTCTGTAAAAGTTAAATATTCAAACTTTCATGGTAGTCCACTCATATTGGTTAGTTTTAAATATTTACCTACAATGTTTGCCCTAGTTAGTTTGACAGTGAGTATATACATGTGTATATATTAAATATCACATATCTATGTGCATACATGTGTATATATGTATGCATGTGGGGGGATTTCACTGTTAAATTCCAAAATAGACAAGCCGAACTATTCTTAGTTGGCTGCTTAAATCTCTCTCTTTCTCACTTTCTGTCTTTGTTTCTCTCTTCTGTCTACCTACCAAGCCTGCCTACCTACCTACCTACCTACCTACGTATCTATCATGTATCTGTTTTCTACCTGCATAAGGACAAAGAATCCAAAAGAAACTGCTATGAAGCATTTTAATGTCTGGAACCTGCAAGTCCATCTACTGCACAAAGCTACCACAGCATTCTTAACATTTGACCTAACTACTAGTAGCTCTATTTATTTCATACTATGATAACTTGTGCCTGTGCTGTGACAAGGAGAACAAGGCATATGTGAAAATTCAGCACAACATTTTGCACAAGTTCATTTAGCACTGAATGGACCATTTAGTGGATACATGGCATTTCTACATATAACAAAGAAAAATGTGAATTAACAAAATTTTTGAATTTCCTTGCCTACCTACAAGTAACACATGGAGCACTGATCTTTAGGATAGCATCCATGTTCTCATGACATATTTAAGAGGTTTCTATGAAAATATTATATTACTGAATACAGATTTTCAATTTTTTAAAGGCCACTCATTATCACAGTATTAAATTGTGTTGTAGTGACATCAGAAATAATGGAAATGCCTGTAAGGTGTTCCTCTTCTAAGTATTTACATATTTTAACAGGAAACAGGAGGATAATAAATGATAATGAAGAACCATTTATTCCCCAGGGATTGAATAGCCTCTTGTCCTATTATGCCAGGCAATCATTAATTATAATTGCTTCGTATTTGTAACCCACATGGATAAAATTAAGAACTATCCAATGGGAGAAAAACAAAAGCCTAACACTATTATAAACAAAAAATCTCTTCTAGGCTACTTTTTCAACCAATAAGCACAGATTTTACTGCATTATTTGGTATACAGATTTTTAATATTCGAGCTCATATACTGAGCAAAATTATAGATTGTAAGTGTGCTTTTAACACCGTGTTGTCTTTTCTGGGTCTATACAAATGAAATACACTTTAAAATAACGCATCCTAAGAACGTATTAAAACGACTCATTTATCATTCAGCATTTAACAGTCATTATATTATCTATTTTTGGACAAGTTCAACATCATATTTTAAAAGATAAATCTATTTTATGTATAAAAATAATTATTTTATTGGACATTTATGTTTGATTCTTATGACAGTCCATAAGTAGTTTACTCTCGAATCATTTAAAGAAAAGAAAAAAAGAGCCTTTGGTGCATTTACCAAATTAGAAATTACTTAGTCATGGTGGTAGGAGCATCATCTACAATACTGCAAGATGGAGCAGAACAAGCTTCCTCCACTGTTCTCTCTGAGTCCTTGCCCTGTGGCTCTGTGTGCAGCTGCAGGCCCTGAATCATGACTATGCAACAGAATGCTTTTAAATTCGAATCCTACATATTGTTGAGTCATGAACCAATTTAGTGACTCACTACCAGATTTTCCAGAATAAAATAGAACAGAATATAATTTAAAAGATAAGAGTTCATACAAAACATGTGTATTACTAGCATATATATGCACATATGTATTTATCCATGTCTACATATGTATATGTGCATTTAATATAACAATAAATTTATTTTTTACTATGAGTTGTTGGGAAAAGACAAAAAATGTTTAAAACTCATGATTCTAGAGACAGTATGTACTGGCACTGTCTTATGAACAGGCAGTGAAAGGTCCTAGGCAGATGTTAAAACAATGTTTCTCAAAACTCAGATCTCAGAATATCTGTATCAAAATCATTTGACCCTGGGCTTTATTTGAACCCTACTGACCAAGCATCTCCAGTTTAAAACTGGTTTTCAAGATACATCTCCTGTGTCTTGAGGTAAGAAGATTATTGAACTAGAGATCACCTCAACTCTAAAAGGTAGTGCACAAGGCCATTCGATAACTTTTCAAAAATAGAAATTCTTTCTTCTGCTTTATACTTCCTTCTAGAGCTATGCTTTCTATAATATAGCACTAGCTAGATGTGGCTATTTAATTTTAAATTAATTAAATTTTATCAAATCGAGAATTAAAGTTGCCAGCTACACTAACACCATATTAAGTTCTTGGTAGACACTAGTAACTAGTAGTATTGTACTCAACTTGGCAAATATATATCATTTCTATCATTACAGAAAGTTAGATTGCAGAGCTCTGCTTTAGAGGAATTCAGTGAATTATGAAACTTGCCACATAACGTTTTAACAATAAATACATTGGTACTGCATGTAGCACACTTGAATCATGTACAATGCACACAAGTAATATATATCTTTATTAATTGAAAAGACATTTTCTATTAGATTACATCAATTATTAAAGTCCTCCTAACATTTCAAAAATCAATACATACAAAGGGGTACATAAGTAGAATATAGAGGATTTTTAGGTAGTGAAACTAGTTTGTTCCATCCTAAAAGATGGAATACATGGTATTATAAATTTACCCCAACCTAGAGCATGTATGACAAGAAGCGTGAATCCTGATGGAAGCTGTGGATCTGGGGAGATAATGATGAGTCAGTGCAGGGTCATCAGTTGTAATGAATGTACCATTAGGTGGATGATGCTTATAAGAAAAGAGGCTATGCATGCTTGGAGGTAGCAGATACACTGGAAATCTTTGTATCTTCCACCAATCCAAAAGGCAACCTTTTATAAATTCTGTTTAAAAGTCTTTTATAAAAATCTACTAAAATATCATCATGTAGTTAGAAAAATATTTTAAATAAGCAACTAAAACTCAAAAAATCAAAGCATTTTATATTCTATCATCATTACCACTTTTAAAAGTAAAAGCAATATCTTTTATTGAGATAAAATATTTATGAATATTCATAACTACACAATTCATACCAAAACAGCTGTGAGTTGTTTACTAATTTTCTCTCTAAATTACAATAACATTATCTTAAGAAGGCACATACGGCTTGAACTGACATTCTGAGGTGGAATAATCAAGTTGCTCAAAGAGTAAACAATTTTTAGGACACCAGTTGCACCAAGTAATACTCAGAATAGATTAAGTTCCACTGAAAAATGAAAGTTTAATGAGGTAGAGCACTTTTAAACTAGAATTGTTATGCAAAATATATAATAACATACAAAATATACAAAAAGATCCATATTTTGTAAAGATTTTCAAACCAGTTGCAATCTTCATGATGCTTGAATCAAATGAAATGTATCTTTCTAAAAAGGTTCTGTTGATTTATCCCATTTTAAAATATATTCTTTCAAGATAGGGAGAGTAAAGAAAAGAATGTCTATATGAGGTAGAAAAAACTGATATAAACAGTATGTGCATGAGGAAAATTGTGAGGTTTTCTGGCACCATAAGTACTTAGAAATGAAGCTCTGTTTTCCTAATAGTTTAACTATATAATTACCACATGGGGTTGTGGTGTGGGGGCACTGCTGATTACTATTTAACAATTATTAACATTTCTGGCTTGCTTAGAGTACCTGGTCCTGCGTCTCTACCCAGGGTAATGTGCCCAGGTGCTAAGGATGAATCATGATTATTTTAAGCCATTTATGTTAATCCCATTCTTCCATGCCAGTCATTTATCTGGAGATAAGCTGCTGATTCAGGTCTACTGAAGGAGAATTACAGTTGGCAGGGGCTAGCGGTGAGCAGCAATGGTGCTGATGAAAGAGACCTTTCCCTCTTCCTTTCTTCTTGTTTTATGTGCTGTTCTATAAGGTTCCCAAGCTCTGAGATCTTAAGTTCCAAAGCCAAAACACTGAGCAAGGGTAAAAGGAAGATTGGGAAGAAAAGAATTTTCAAGACATATTTGAGTATGCTGCATCTGTCCCGATGTGGATACTCTGATACTTAAAAATGTCCTTATGGTTTAAATCACTGTTAAGGGGATTTCCTGTTACTTTTGGCTGAATGCATTGTAGCCATTAGCTTAAATGAGGTCAGAGATACATAAAGTCCTCTAAAGTTACGGAAGAAACCTAGATTGGATTACATATTGACTCAGTGAACCACCATAATTTAAAAAATGTATTAATTCTAAGAGACTGCTCAGACCTAGAGGTATAGAAAAAGTCATACCATGTTAAAAAAAAAATAGACCCTGACTTTCCTGTTCAAAGGTTGCCCACGGGAGAGAGAATTTTGGAAACAGACTTGAAATGTTATGATCTTCTTGTCAAACTTATTTTTACAGTGGGCAAGAGTTTTGAAGCTCCCTTAGCTCAAGATCATTTCTAAAGAAAAATTGATGGGTCACTTTGAGTGAAAGCATGTGATTTCCCATATAGCTGGACCGAAAAATAGGGGTCGAAGGAGTCAGGCTGATGTTGCTGTATCTGTAGAAGGCACTGTTATGTTTCTCTTTCTAAGATAACATCTTCCTCATACATCTAACTTCACAAGGCTAGTTAATGAGTGACAACCTTTAAGTGATGTGAGTGAAGGAAGTTATCTGTGCCAAAGTCTAATGAATTTACCAAATTAAGTGTCAGCTGATGAAATGTGTCCACCAGCTAGTTGGTCTCTTTCCTGCCTTATCTTTCCTCCAACCTTCTAAATGAGAAAAAACAAAAGTGAACTGAGCAACAGAGATGAAGAGAGAGGTGAATACATAATATCCCAAGGATGGTAAGTAAGGATAAGATGTTCAGGAAAGATCAGCAGTACTCTTCTAAGGCAAGCAAAAAAGAGGCATATACTTAATTGGAAAATTAATGTAAAATTAGTCAGTCCATTGAAGAACATACTAGGTAAAAATTATTCAGGGCAAATACATTTTTAAAATAGAACTATTGGTAAGTGTAATTTGGGAAACTTGAATGGAAACAAAGAAAACACAAGAGACATATTTAATTTCTGCCTGGACAGGTCTGCTTGCAGGGAGCATTATTAATATTGGGATAAATATTTGTATTCTTTAGAAGTCATGACAGGTAGCCTTGTGCTGAGATGGCAAAGGCCTCCCATCTTGGCTTTTCCTGTTAAGGTATGAGAATACTGTTCTTTTTATTTACTCATTTAGGAATTGGCCAAAAATAGCATTGGTGAGAAGCCTATAGGAAGCACAATAGGTTATGAAGGACTGGAAGGAGAGAGAATGGAAAACTTTACATCTTCAACTGCTTTGAGAAAATAATTTTCTCCTCAACTCACACAGAACCTGAATTCATAGAATGAAAGAGCACTTAAACTGGATGCTGCCATCTTTGTAAATTTCATGTGACAGAAATAAAGTGGAGGAGGTTATGACCCAACACCCTGACTAGAGCTATCAGATCAGACAGATTGTATTTCATAGTCTCATTTCTGATTGCTCCAATATTAGTGCCCCTAAATCTATTATATACTTGTAAATGACATGAGAAATGCACTGGAGTAACCGAAGGTATATTTCACAGGTGTTTATATTTAGTTATTAGGTATATTTTTACTTCGGGTGATAGAAAATGAAAGTGATCTTTCCCAAAATGTATCTTTATTATTGCTTCAGTTCTCAGACTAGAGTAGAAATTATTGACTTTAATAACATGAAAATACTCTTTAAACTATTGGCATTGATTAGAAAAAGTTTTTGGAATATTTGACAGTTACAACATGACTGCAGTGGGCAGTTTCATTAATTCTCAGTGCAAGTGGGAATTTTTCCTTCTTGGGGAAAAAAACAACACTGAGGACTTACTGAGTCCACCTGAGTCACAGTATAGCATGTTTGCAGGACAGAGATGGATCTGCATGTTGCCCTTTGCCCCCCAGCTTTAGCAGGGTAGGTTGCCCTGTAACAGAGTGCAGAAAATGAAGAAAATGATGATGGAGTTGTTAAACTAAGGTGAGAGCTGGCTTAACAGACAGAGAAACCATAAACAGAGAAAACAGACAAAATGATGGCAATTTCCTCCAAATTTGGGGTTCAAGCACTGACATTTGTGTCAACCCAATTACACTGAGATTAGTGCTAAATAAACCTAGATATGGACTCTGAATTCCTTTTTCCACTGATATATATATATATATATATATAGTGATCTAACTTCCGCCACTGGTTGCACTCTCACAGTCAATTCCCTCAGACTTGGATTTCTTGATTCAATTACAGAGCCAAAGTCAGTTTGAAGTAACAGCTGAAGTAATTAGTGACAAGAGCAATTTGATTCTTTCCTTTGTTACAAGTGCCATTTTTAAGCTCTGACCTCTCACTGTTAGGCTGAAGAGGTATAAATTGCATTAGACCAACTCTCAAAGAACCAAGGTAATGGGAGAGGTAATTTCAGGGAAGATTCATTTCAATTTTCTGTATTACCTGCTTCTAACATCCACTTTAAAAATCTAGACAGTTCTGCCCAAAATGTTGTTCAGTCAACCTTTCAGGGACGTACAAAGTGGGTTTCAAAGTAATTTCATTACCTTTTATCTTTCCAAATATTTGTAATTTCTTCCAATCTTTGCTTATTATGGCTGAAGGAAAATATACCAGAACAGTAAGGGAGGGTTCATCAAAATGTCTTTAAAGGTGCTCCTCTAAGATTTGAGAATTAAACCAGCCATTCTAGGGTACAGGAGGCAAAGAAGGCAGTCTGCAGAAGTTTACTTGTTGACCTACTCTGTCCCTCTCCAGGGCCACCCATAGAGTACAGAAAGAGGAATTATATTGGAAATTCATCTGTCTGTAGAGAATCCAGAGAATAGATTTCAACACCTAAACCATGTATTAGTTTGGTGGAGCTGCTGAAACAAAACAGCACAAGCTGGGGGAAAATTATTATTTCGCATTTGTAGAGCTTGGAAATCCAAAATCAAGGTATGCGTGTGGGAAGTATTCCTTCTGAGATCTTTGAAGGAAGGGCCCACTAGAGATCTTTTTTATTAGCTTGTAATTGGCATTCTTCTCCTTGGCGCTCTTCATATCATTTTCTGTCTGTTCTTGTTTGTCTTTGTGTCCAAATTTCCCTCTTTTCACAAGAGGATCAGTTGTGTTGATTCGAGGGTCCACCCTCCTACAGGATGACCTCATCCAGATGAATTTTTTCGAACAAATCATTTTAGTCTCTTTCATGTGGTAATATTGTGCCAGAGGCAGTAAGATGGAAGCCTATAAACTCATTTTCTTTTTCAGTGCATATATTCTATAAACAAAAACAAAAGACTCTTTGTTGATCTGTCACCTGGGACAGAATGAGTTCTTACCACCAGGATAAATGTGCTCTTGGTTTGAACCAATGGTGTCAATTTTGAGGGTATGTGACAAATCATCTGAATTTTCATTAAAGAATTTAGTTATATATTCCATACATATTTATTAGAGCACCTTCTACAAATACAACAGTGAACAGGAAAAAAAGTCACTGGGCTAGAGTTTCAATTTTGTAAACAGATGTATTTAATACCTGATCTAAGCATTTCTAATAGTTCCTTAGACTCAGTATTTGTCTAAATAGAGTGGGAAGATGGCAGAAACTTGCTCTAGTACAAAGGGTCAGAGCTCACCCACGTCTTGTGGATGCTGACAAGTGATTTCAGTATAGAAAGCATTATTTTTCAAGTCACCTTTGTTAGTACTTATTGAAGAAAGCTCATTGGGCCTCTTAGAACTTTTAGAATGGATAGTGGGCACCAGACAATTTTGGACTCCTAGAAGAATAGATTGATGATGGTCTAGTCTGACATTTTTCACACTGGATTTTATGGAATGAAAGTTCATGGTATTTACAAGATAATATGAATGCCCTTGTCAAATAAGTCTACTAAATTAAATAAAAAAAGAGATTATTTCCTGGTGGATTTTTAGTACTTTAAAACTGGAAATGTATACTGTAAGTGACCAAGAGAGGCATAGTAATATAAATTTCCTACAGTTTTTGAGAATGTAAGTTTTCTTGTATTGTTTTTAGTGAGTCAATTTTTAGGCCTTAATAAATTAGCATTTTAAAGGAGCTACTACACGAAATACTAAGCTAGTCTCATTTCTTAGTTTTAGGCATGGAGAAATTTAGGCCCTGAGAGGTAAAGTATCTTGGTAAAGAACCTGAGCTCTACAATCTTTGGGGTTTTTGACCTAACAAGGAGATACAATAAAGAAAAAGTAGCTAGACCTAAAGCCAGTGTCCTGATCCCAGCTCAGCGGGTTTTCACCCTGCTGCAGAATTTCACCAAGAAACTTGAATATTCTTGAGATTTGTGTTAAATTTGGCTTGCCTCTGAGAAGACCGCTTATCCAGATCTGAAATAATCTTAATCATTGTTTAGTTTTTAATTGAAAAACATGTGGTACTTCTGAAATATACTCCAGTTCAACAGTGTCACATTTGAAGCTATGGGATGATCACCTACATTTTTATTAAAGAATGCAGTCATTTATTCCACAAGTATTTATTGGGGTATCTTCTATAAATACAACAGGAATGAAACAAAAGAAAGTCATCATGCTAATCATTTTGATTTTGTAAAAAAGAGACAGAGGCTAAATGTTAAAATAAGTTTTTTATCCCACAGTGCTAAATATGTTGATGAATGGAAAATATATTAATGAGATAGAAATGTTATGGTGAGGCTGAAGAGTCACTTTAGCTTGGGCAATTTCCTCCATTGAGATGACAGATGCACTGAGGTCTGAGTGAGAAGGAACTGTTTGCTAGAAATTTGGAAATCAGAGAGTCAGACAGAGGAAAAGAAGCTACTATGCCTGGCTTTCTAGTGGGGACATGTTCACATGAGTCAGAGACTAAAAGAGGCAGAAGCAAAGAGGCCAAAGGGTAGGTAGGGAGAGTATTGAGACTAGATTCCTGGGGTTCGGCACCGTAGACTTTGATTCAATAAGCGAGTTGGACACAGAAATCTGACATTCAGATATTTATGTGCTTCTGGTTTTAAGAAGCTCACAGAAAACACTGAAGATAATTTTGTACTGATCTTTTCGGCATACCCTGGCAAGAAAACCTAAATCCAGATGGGTTTCTTGAGCAGAGTGGGACCAGTAATCTCTACTTACACTCATATATCCAGGGAAATTGAATTGGGCTAAGAAAATATAAGGAAACATATTCTGGAGTCTGGCTATCCACAAAATGACTAACTAGTCACCACTAATGCATGTCATTTAATATGTAACATTGCCTAATAGCATCAATTAATGGTGACATGCCAGGTAAGACCAGGTAATGTGCTGCCTTTCAAATATAAAGGTGAAAATTATAATTTTTATTGTATATATGCTCATGAGTTTACTTAAAATAACAAAAAAAAAGAAAAGATATTGATAACATTTATTTTTAAATTTAATTATTCTGTGTTTGATATTTTTCTTGAAAGAAAAAGAATATATAGGTAGTGGAAATAGCCAATTTTATGGGGAAAATGTAGACTATGATAGTCTTTTTATGATCTGAACTCTATCCATTATCTTTAGATGCCTGTACACATTATACTCACTTGTATAATGAGCAACATCTTTTATAAGACAGGTGCCTGGGTGAGAGCTATATCATGTTGTCAGAGCAACAAAGATAAATTTGTTGCCTACACAAGAATGTAATGTTTGACCCTGATTTTGGACCTCTATGTTTGAAAGTAAATTACAATAAAAACTTAACTTCAAAGAACGAGTCTTATTATTTATAAGGTATGTAATGTTCCCACACATGTCAGCACTGCCTTCACGGAAACTCACAGGACCAATAGATATGAAAACTGGATCACACTTACCAGGATGATAGATAGCATTTTGACAGAAATTGATACAAGGTAGGTTTGGCTGTGACCATCAATCAATTCATGCACTGCTTTCCATACCTAAATTTTATTATTGTATAGAATAATCAATAATCTTTTAACTTATGGAGTTAACTGCCTTCATTCTAAATTTACTATGTCTATGTTGTCCTCTGGCTCCTTATCTGTAGGTTCTTTATTTCTGCAGACTAAGAATTTAACATACATGGTATGGTTAGAATGATAGTTTAGCAGAGGTCCTTTATTTGCCTAAAAAAAATTTTTTTTGT